>JAMLFT010001249.1:0-23386 GCA_026544285.1 Pachyrhizus erosus
ATGGTGGCGCTTTGACTGGTATTATTTGTAAATGAAAATTTTCAAAATACACAACTTAAACGGCATCAATCTCAAATTAACAAAAATAATCTAATTAAAACATTTTTTATATATATAAAAAAGAACTGATTAACACTTTTGAAGAATAAGAAACTTAATTCAATATTTTAAATAAACAAAAGGACAATATGAATAATTAAGCCAATTTATTATAAATTTTCTAATTATTTTTAAACTTAAATACCACATTAACCAACTATCACTAAGTGAAACTTACGTGTTTAATCTTTGTCTCAAGTTAACTCTACTATCATTAACATTTTCAGGGTTCCAACTGTTAACTATAATTTGAATCTTCAAGTGCAAGTCTAATCCTCCAATTCTTTTCAAGTTCAAGGGTTTTCCACAAAAATGGTGCAACTGGACGATCAACAAGGATAGAACAATAAGAATAATTTATTTGAAAAACTTTCATTCCAATGTTATAAGGTTTTGCTTGAAGACAAAAAAAATGCTTAGTGTTTTTGGTATAAAAATTTGACTATGATAAAATTTAGTGCTATTACCATTATTCAATGTGTTAACGACACACTATAATTTTCTTTATTAAAAAAAACTCACATTAAGGTTAATTGGACATTATAAAATACTAATATAAAAATACTAATATTAAGTTCAAAGCATTTATTCTACTTCATAGAAATATTTATTTTAATAATTTTTTCATAATTTTTATAATTACACAAATTTTACTTTTTAATTTTTATATTTAAAAATCAACATTTTAGTATACATAAGTATTTTTAGATTTTTTATGATCTCTACATTACATAAATTTTAATTTTTAGTCATTATTATTTTGTAAAAAAACTAAGAGAAATCTAAAAATAATAATTTTTAAGCATAGATACTAAAATGTAACATTTATGTAATTATAAAAATCAAATGAATAATTATTTCTATTTTAATTAACTGTGTTATAATTATTAGAGTTTTCATAGAAACTTATCCGTAATTAATAATGATTAATTAAAATTAAATTCAATAATTATTTAACTATTTGCTTACTTTTATGATATAAGTTTGCACTCTTAATTTTACACACAATTTAGGTTTCTCTTGAATTTTTCACTAAAATTTATAAAAAAAAAAACCATACAAGTCAATTAAAATAAATGTTATAAATAATTTTAGTTTTTTTTCTTATAATTTGAAATAATCGAGTTAATTCATAGTTCAGGGAAATTTGGGTTTACAACCTTTGGGTTTATAATTAATTATGATTTTCATACAAGTTTATCCGTAATTAATAATAACTAATTAAAATTAAATTTATACATTATTTAACTGCTTGCTTATTTGTACAATGTAAGTTTACACTGTTAGTTTTACATCACAGTTTAGATTTCTGTTAAAATTTTCATTAAAACTTATAAAAAGAAATCATACAATTTCATTCAAATAAATGTTATAAATAAATTGTTTTTTTTTCTTGTAATTTTAAATAATCGAGTTAATTCATAGCTTAGGGAAAACTGGGTTTATAACCTTTGGACGAATAGTTTTGAAAAAACATTTGTTATCAAACATTTTTTTTAGAAAATTATTCACAAAATTTATTTTAAATATTTTAAAAAATAAAAACCAAATAGAGAATCAAATAGGCGTTTGTTCTTCTCGTTATTTTTCTTAATTGGAATTTTTTTTTTGACTTTTTTCTCTTTGACAACTTCATTTTCTTTGTCTTCGACGCCTTCCACGCTAATTTCCTTTGCAATTAACAAAAAACCAGCTTCATCGATCTTTGCATGTTTGCTTCTTATTAATTTGTATTTTTTGGTCTTATTAAAATATCAGCTAGCTATGTTAACTTGAGTTGGTTATGATAAAAATTAAGAGAAAAAAAATTCAAAAATATTGCAAGAATCTTTTAACATAGCTAATACAACGATAGAGATAAATAATAAAATAATTTGTTTAAAGACTAAATACAAAATCAATAAAGTTTTTTTAAAAAATAAAAATAAAAATGAAACATAAAATTAAAAAAATTGTAAGCACTAAAAACATGTTTATGTGGAATAAAATTTGTTTCTTTTAAGCGAGGGAAAAGAAATGAAAACCCATTCAAAAAGCGGAGAAACGAATAACGATAGTCATTCGGCGCTTCCTTCATACTCTCATAGTAACTGCGACAGTGGCACAGAAATGGCAGAGCAGCAAAGTGGCCGAATCAGCGCTTATTTCAGTGCTTCAAAGCCCCTTCTTCCTCGAAAAAGGCCTTCTGATTCTTCCCCCGTTCACGCTCACCGGTAACTCCTCTCTCTCTTCTCCTTCCAAAGATTTTATGTTTAATTACCGTTTTAAAGATCGAATCAATGTCATGAAAGAAAAACTAGCTATGCCAATGCATCTTCAAATTCCCTGCTCATTAGTAAATTTCGTTATTCAAAACTCCATAATCTGTTACTCTTTGTAGAATCAAGAGTGCCCGTGATATTGGTTCGGTTTCTGTTGCGAAGAGAGTTCCTCTTGCGGAGGTGCCGCTGAATAGGCTCAATGCGATTGGGAGCGTTAATTGTCCGTCGTCTGATGCAATTAACAGCAGTTTCAATGCAAGGACTGTGGCTGTTGCTGCAGTTGGTTCCGCGAACGAGAATCTGTGTCGATCTCTTTTTGAAACTCCGAGGAGAGAACCTGAAGGCTCTAGACCTAAACAGGTGGATTACTTTTCGACGACTGGCCTTCTCGACGACGATTTTGATGAGTCTGTTTTGGAGCAAATTGACATTTTGTGTGAGCAGAAATCTGCAGAGAAAGCAGCAGAGCAGCAGGTGGATCGTAGCTGTGACGTTAAAGTTTCGAGTGAGAGCAATGTCATTGGTGATGTGAATCTGAGTTCGGGATCCAGTACTGTTTCTAAGGGTATAGGAAATGGTTACCTGCTTAGTTCTGGGGTTGAGTTAGATACTAAAGAAGAGGAAATGGATACAAGCTGGCGAGGTTTACTCAATAGCACGATGCCTGAGGAATATTTGAAATACTTGCAGTCCCTAAATGGAAGGCAAAGAGAAGCAGCTTGCACTGATATTTCAACCCCTTTAATGGTTGTAGCTGGTCCAGGAAGTGGAAAGGTCTTCTTCTACTTTATGGCCCTTCTTGGTCCATTTCATGTTGGCATTTTCTTTTCCCTTTGAGTTATTGATTTTCATATTGTAGCTGAATTGTCATTTTTTATTTATACCAGACATCGACAATGGTAGGGCGTGTATTGATGCTGCTCAATGAGGTGATGCAAAATTATTGTGCCTAAGAGAGATACTTTTCACTTACTGATATTTGATCCCTATCCATCTTTTCCTACCTTTCTGAATTGAGCGTTTTTGCATTGTTAAATGTTGTTGCTCAATATATTGTTTGTAATTTCTATTTCCTGCCAAATATGAGCAGGGCATTAGTCCATCAAACATTCTTTCAATGACATTTACAACAGCAGCTGCTTCTGAAATGAGAGAACGAATAGGAGCTATAGCTGGGAAGGCAACAGCTAAAGAACTCACAATCAGTACTTTTCATTCATTTTCCTTGCAACTTTGTCGTTCACATGGAGAACAGTATGTAGCTCTGAATTTGATTTAGATTTTCACTTTAAATTGTGCTTAATCTGCTGCTTATAGGATAGAACTTATGTCCTTCTCTGTCTTGTGAAATTGTAGTTAATTTCCTTGATATTTAAATGATATCTGTGGCATTTATCATAATTCACAATTCATCAATCAATTCACAAACTGATAACCCATTTACATGATTAGTGTTGAATATAGTTTGTTGATTTGTTCCCATGAATAACTTGCTGAGATTAAGTTAACAGAAATGAAACAGCTAGTTTGAGGACATTTTGATATATTTGAATTTAAAATATAATGACATCCTACATTTAAAGAGGCAACAAATTCCATTGGTACATATAATTCAAAAGGACCAGCTTTTGGAAAAATATATGCTAGTTTTACTGCAATATTTATAAGTTGAATTGAAGGAATAAAAATTTCTTCACCAGATTCTTTTTAAATTGTATTTCTTTTGACATACTTTAGTACATGCTTTCCTCAATTATGCTAGGCCTAGGATAATAACTTTGACACTGTAATGCTGCTAAGCTGTTCAGCTTCAATTCTTTCACATGCATAAGGCAAAACTAGTTTGCAGAGTTCCATTTGTCTTGTTTAACATGCAAATAAAAAGCCTAGATCAGACATATTATGCGACAAATAAAACATCACATCATGATTTGAGATAAAAGGAAAGAAGGGAAATGAAGGAGCAGAAGGATGACGATCCGTGATGTCTGGAGTTACAATGTGAGGGTAAAATTCTTCACAGTTACCTACTTAAAGGACTAACTCTCCCTGTTCCTAAGCTGTTAGGTAGAAATCTATAAAGGTTTTATATCAGTAACATTCCTCTAACAAAATTACACAAGGGTCATTTAGGCACGAAGCGTGGACAGTAAATAGGCCAATTTTATGTTGTGCTGAAATTTTAAATTTGATTATGAAGAATGAGAAATAAAAGAATTAAATTTCTGACCACTAGCAGTGCATTTGGAAGAGCCTATTTACAACTTGTTTGGACTTATCTTATGGCATAAGCATTTGTGTAACTGTTCGAGAGTTTATGAAAATAGCATATCATATGTTCACAAGTTTTTGGCTTATTTCAATTGGTATACCTAATGAAAGCAATTTATAACTTACTTTTCCAATAACATAATTAGGTCATAGAGGTTACAATACCATTCATGGACCTACTTCTTCAGGAGTTGAAGTTATTAGGTATGTAGGTTTACATATACATACCCAACATGCTGATATTGAGGGTAAGGGTCTTCTTTTGGGGAGGGAAATTGACATGTAATATATATAGGAAAGGATGTTAATTAGTCAGCTACTGATAGTTCATAGCTGATGGGAAGCTTCCTATAAATAGAGTAGAGCTGATGTATTTTAAGGAGGCCGGAACAATAAACAGAAGTGTAGTACACAATTTGATCTCTCTGCTTCTTTCTCTTTGTCTCTATTTTAGACAACGTACCGAGACAACAATGTCAGCATGTAGGCCATTTATAAGTAAAACCTACATACCTAATAACTTCAACTCTTGGAGAAGTAAGTCCATAAATGGTATTAGAGCCTCTATGGCCAAGAGTGCATTTGAGTAAACAGCTTAATTAAGGGTTTATTAAATAACTGCTTATCATGTAATTGTTATGTATAAGTTATTTCTATAATCAATACCATTGATGGACCATTTGAATTGCTTTCATAAGGTATACTAATTGCTTTCATAAGCTCTTATTAAATAACTTAATTAGGTCATAGAGGCTCCAATACCATTCATGGACCTACTTCTCCCGGAGATGAAGTTGTTAGGTATGTAGATTTTACATATACATAGCCTACATGCTGACATTTTTGTCTCGGTACATGACTGAAATAGAGAGGATAGAGAGAGAAAGAGGAAGAAGCAGTAAGATCAAATAAACTGTGTACTGCATTTCTGTTATTATTATTCCAGCCTCCTTAAAATACAACAGCTCTACTTTATTTATAGGCAGCTTTCCAACAGCTATGAACTAACGATAGCTAACTAACTAACTAATTAGCTTCCTTTTCTATACACACATGCACATATCAATTCCCCTCCTCAAAAAGAAGACCCTTGCCCTCAAGGGTCTTGAACTTCAAACAAGATGGTAAGAGGAAGAGAATTTCAATTCAATCCCCAAAGTTATCAAAAACTCCTTCCAAAATTACTCACATAAACAAGATCCCTGTAGTCTGTAGATCTTATCCATGCAGTGTTGTTGCTGTATGTGGATGCATGACCACAAAATTGGCATACTTGCTCATACGATCAATCATGACCCAAATAGTATTCTTTCCATGGCAGTAAAAACACAGATTTTGGGCTTTGTGTTTGGCTTCTTCTTCTGCAGTTAAAGCTTTCAAATTTCAATGCTTTTGAATTTAGAGAATTCTTGGGAGCAACAGAAACATTCTTGCTATCCCAGCAACTGATTTCTCTTTCAGCTGGGACCCACTTCCCACTAACGCATTCTTGCTGGACTTCCACTTGTGTACTTGCTGCTATGCCAGTGTTGCCAGAAGCCATACAACTCATGTTATTGGTCGAGAAACATAGAATAGAATAGAGAGGACAGAGAGAGAGGAGAGAAATAGAAAGATCAAAAGAGATATATATAAAGATCAAAGAAACTGTGTACTACACTTCTGTTATTATTGTTCCAGCCTCCCTAAAATACAATGGCCCTACTTTATTCATAGTCAGCTAACCAACAACTATGAACTAACAGTAGTGGACTAAATAACTAACATACTTCATAAACTACAAACTGCCATGAAAATTTGTATTGGGTAGTGGATGCTCATCCCTATTGGGAAGCCACTTAGAGCTTTGGAGGAAACGTTTTTGGTGAAAGGAGAGAACAGTATTTAAGATAAGCTAAACATTTATTAAAAAATGGCATGTCATATCTGGTTTTAAAGCCATATTGCCAATGGATCTGTGTGAGCTATCTTTTGCATCCACAAGCTCAGAATGATTTCTGAATAATGTTTGAATTATGTTGCAGGATAGGTCGCACATCTGAATTCTTAATATATGGACAGGGGCAACAGCGGAATGCCATTATTGAAGCCATCAGATTATTAGAAAATGGAAAGAGTGGAAATAAAGATGGTGCATTATTAATTGGTGAATTGTCCAACAGTCTAAAGAATCCTAAACAGTATAAGGATAAAGCAAAGAAATGGCAAAAGTTTGTGACTCAGGTACTTGGTTTATTTAAAGTGTCAATCATTCTAAACCTACTTTGAAATACTTTTGCAAAAGCTACATTAACCTCTCTCAATTCTGATGTAAAATTATAATCACACTAAATGTATATATTAAAAATCAAATTGTATGTTTACAAAGAAGTCCTGTTTTTCGTAGAAGTTGATGGTTTTTATTAGAAGTATCTAGAAACTAGTGTTTGTGTAAGGTATGTGTAAGCTGGTTTTGTGAGATTGACTAGGGTCCTTAGCCCAAATTCTAATAACATGAATAGTTTTTATTTCTGACAAGCCCAAGCAGCTTCATTTCCTCATGTTTCTTTGACTAGTAATGCATAATCTGAGAAACATTTGTAATTAAATATTTGATTTTAATATATTGTGACTTAATAAAAGGGTATCTTCTTGGGAAAATTATCATGCAGGAAATTACCCTAAACTATAATTTCACCAGTTTTATAATTCTACTATTTACTTAATGTGATTATATCTACTAGGACTCTAGGACACATCTACATATGTACAAAGAAGTCATTGTAATCCAAAGCT
Organism: Pachyrhizus erosus; assembly: GCA_026544285.1. Classification (NCBI taxonomy): domain Eukaryota; kingdom Viridiplantae; phylum Streptophyta; class Magnoliopsida; order Fabales; family Fabaceae; genus Pachyrhizus; species Pachyrhizus erosus. The sequence continues at coordinate 7,407 of JAMLFT010001249.1, forward strand.
TGGTGATTCTTTAGTCTTCACTTGAGACAATTGGTTGTTCAGCTTTTTAGGGGCTGGAAAAGTTGAGCTGTTTGCTTCTAAATTATTAATCAGGAATTTTATATGGTAAAATTATGCATTTCTTAGTGGCTACATTAATCTTTGTTGCTTATAACTGCTTTATAAGGATCTTTCAATTCATACTTTTATTTTCTTATGCTTCAAAGTTAAATTTTAATCCTATCACATGCAATAACTTGACACCATTTCAGGCCAAAGCTTCGGGAAGGACTTCTGCAGAATGTCGTGAAATGGGCAATGAAATTGGAGTAAGCTGATAAATAAAGGGCTTTTCCACACATGCATGCACACACAGACACCAACACTTGTTCCGTTGCTTCTGATTTTTTGTTATTTTGGATTGTAATCAGGCCGAAATTCTTGAGAATTACAACAATATATTAAAATCTTGTAATGCTCTGGATTATCATGACTTGATCAGCTGTTCTGTGAAGCTACTCAGTGATTTTCCTGAAGGTAAGAATTTTCATTTTTGTAAATATACAAATAACTAAAATCTATTCATTTATTACAGTTAGTTGGACTAACTTGTGTTTGTTTAAACTATGAGTAAGTTTTCAAAGAATGCCAGAATTCTTGGAAAGCTATTGTTATAGATGAGTTCCAAGATACTAGTGCCATGCAATACAAGTTTCTAAAGATTCTCGCATCTCATCATAAAATAACAATTGTTGGTGATGATGATCAAGTATGGATATTTTCTTCTTAATCCCTAAAGTTTTGATGAGTCGATGGTTGGATATTTGTATTGTTTTGTTTCTCTCTATGTACTTAAAAGATCATCCTTGTAACTGTTGGTCGTTTTTTTCTCACAGTCTATTTACAGTTTCAACGGAGCTGACGTTTCTGGATTTATTTCCTTTCGCAAAGATTTTCCAAACTACAAAGAGGTTTCTCTTGTTCTTGATTGGTTGTTTTTATGCTAGATGCTTAACTCTTAATGGTTATGCTACACCTGTATATATTGATAATTTGATAGAACGATGCATACATTATATCCTTATTAAATGTCTTCTTTGGATACTTGCATAACTTTTTTGGTTCAGATTAGGCTTAACAAAAACTATCGATCCACACGTTGCATTGTTGAGGCTGCATCTTCTCTTATCCAAAATAATTCCAAGCGATGTCAGTTGAAGAATGTTCTTACTGATAACTCTTCTGGATCCAAGGTTACATCTTGCTGTGTGATGTTTTGAAAATTATGATTAACTGTGGCTTTCCTGTTTATATAGCTAAAAATAATTTTGTTAATAATCTGCAGATAGTTATGAAGGAGTGTCACAATGAGGATGCACAATGTGCATTTATTGTTGATAAAATCTTAGAAATTTCTTCAAATCATTCAGCAGCTAACTGTTGTTATGGCAACATTGCAATTCTCTACCGTAGGCAGGTAATGTTTCTTGCTTCTATAACTATGTGCAAAAGCAATTACCCTATATCTGACTGAATGATTTTTACCACTCCTTTTCTTCCTGTTTCAGATATCGGGGAAAGCCTTCCAAATGGCTTTCCGTGATAGGAAAATACCATTTAACATTCATGGGGTGGCTTTTTACAGAAAAAAGGTAATTTATTTTCCAATTAAGATGAAAATGTGTTTCTATCTAACAATTTCTAATTCACTATTGTTAAAATATTAATATTCCTAGGCCTCCACTAATAACTTAAACCTTTTGTACCAAGTTGGTTTTTAACTTTTTATGGTCATTATAAACATTGGGGTTTTATTTCCAAATATAGAGAAGAAGGATATCTAAATGACTAAATGTTGTGTCTCATTGATACGCATGTATTATTTATAATGACACATTAATGTACAAAGGAAATCAGTCATAAAAAATAGAATGTGTAAAAACAGAGACAGAGACAGAGAGAATCGACCAGTGATAAGAGAAAATTTTAATTGATTCATTAGGTTCAAAATACAGAGAAATGAACTGGCTATTTACACTCCGTAAGACTCTCTTCCCTCAAGCTAAGCTAGTGCATATACGTCATGCATCATCAATCTTGTTCATATGTAAGTTATCCCTGGAGGTCAACAAGATTTGGTGAAGATATCTGCTAGACTAGTTGATCATTGAAGTTCACTAGGTCTTTAAAGTTTCATGATTATAATCGTATTACTATCTGACTTGTGAATGATTGTATCTTTACCTTTGGACATATGCATAATTTGTTAATTTGTGCTTTCTTATAATAGGTAGTCAAAATTATCATCGCCATGCTTCAAACAGCACTGCCTGGTTGTGACGATGGGTCATATAGTCGAGTTTTCAAGGCTTTACTGCCTCTGGAGAAAGATAAAAAAAAGAGGGTACAGCTTTTATAAAGATTTTCAGTCTGAGCCTTCATGACAGATGGAGCAAATAGTCATGGTGGCTTTTTTATATTTTCTTTAGTTTTCAGATATTGTTTCAGCCTAAATGTTTCAGATTAGTGTTTCCTTTCCCTTACAGATAATTGACCATATCAACAAAATATCAACAATTAGAAGATGTAGTTTTTTGTCAGCTGCCTCTGACATCTTTAGTGCAAAGATTTCTGGTACCTTTAAAAGGTTTGGTAAAAGATTCTTTCCTAAAGTCTTATCATGTTATATTAAGTATTTGAAAAGAATTATTACTTTATTCTATTGCTCTGGAAGAGTACACATGATGCATCTTATTTTCTAAACAGCTGCATTTTTTTAATGTAAATTAGTTTTATTCATCCCTCCTTTAATGTGAATACTAAAAAAAATATCCACATTTTAATTGAATAACTATGGCTTGATGATGCAACTGGAATGATCAGCCCTATACATCTAGGCTTCCTCCTGAAATATTGATTGTTATGGAAATAATCTTTTGTGAGCAATATTTCTTCTCAATTTTGGGGTGCTTTCTTATTTCAGGCGTATTTCTTGCTTTCGTGCTTATCCCTTAACTTCAATGTGATTTTTTTTTCTTGCAGTGCATAATGCATATGATGAAAAATTCCTAAGCTAATAATATCCATTGTGTTGTGAAGCCAGTTCATAGACATGTTTTTTCTGTATTGTTCTGTTGTATATAGTCTTCTAGCCTAATTAATATAATGACATTCATAGCTGTTATTGATAATAGGAATGAGCTTACCCATGGAAGGAAGGTCTTAATGACATTAGAGATGATATCAAAACTTATTCAGAGGGTAAATACTTTCTGCACATTTCAATTGCTGATCTAATTTTTGTTTGCAATAATAATTGTTGAACCAAACATGTAGTGTTGTTTGGTGGCTGGGTGGGGAGTAACAAATATACCTTTTTTGAAGTCTAAAATATCCAAGGAAAGCACATTTGATGACTTGAGCAGAAAGCTTGTCCAAACCTAGAGTGACACCAAACAAAGAAAGTACAACCAAAAACTGAGTTCATTAGAAAAGGGGATGAAAATTCACAATAACTTAGATCATTTCTTCATCAAATACACCTAAGTGTATTGAGAAAGTTCATCAATAAAAGTGACAGAATATTTGAACCCAAAGGATGATATACGACTTGGACCCCATATATTTGAATGAATAGTAGAAAAGACAGAATTACATCTCTTTTCAGTTTGTTTTGCAAAACAAGAGCGAACATGTTTGCCTAATTGACTTGACACACAATATAACATCTGTATTTTTTCAAGACCTAAAACCTTTTGCTTTAACTTTGACAAATTTGGATGACCTAGACAATCACGAACAAGCTTTGGAGATGTAGTAATAGCAAAATAAGACACAAAAGGAGCTGATCCATATTAGTAGAGACCTCAAATTTATGTGTTGTACCAATCATTTGATCCGTACCATGTTCCTGTACAACAAAATAATCAACATTAAATATTACTGAACAGTTTTGAGATCAGTGGCCACATGGTGGTGTGTGGATTTCACTTGCCTGACAGGGCATGAGTTGTTGCAGCACATGAGAGTACGTGAGGAGGTTTCAGCCTGAGACTTCAAGGGTTCTGCCTCGCTTAGAGAGGTGCTCCAGATGGTGAGTCCGCTGAATTGAATGGCGATGCTGGACAACACTAGAAATGTGACCAGAAGAGATAAGGGATTGTGGGAAGTTGAACATTGAGATTTTGATGATTTGTTTGGGCGACTAAAGCACTCAGCAGAGTTCATATATTTATTCATCTCAATATTGATTACATCTAAGAGGAGTAAATATAAAATGCAATTTCCTAGAAAAAGCAGTATACATGAACTTAAACATTTAATACAACACTTTCCAAATAGTTGTATAGTTTCTGACAAAAGAACTAGGAAAACATTGAAAAAGAAATTCTATAATGATTTTACTAAAAATTTTTTTAATAAAGCTCTATGGTATCTATTGGTCCATGTTGCTAATTTACTAGTGGGGTTGTTGTAGTACCTTTCTTTTTCTTGTATTTATTGGTTTTCTTTTGAACTTTGTAAGAGAGGATGCTTTATCCCCATACTTATTACTCTATTCTTGCTTAATAATCACATGCCTGTGGCTTTATTTTTATTTTTATTTGTGACAGGAAAAATCAATCTCAACTATCATAACTTCTGTGGCAAACATGATACCGGAGGTTTGTCTTGCATCTTACTTTGAATCTTTTCTTTAATACTGTAGTAGTCCATGGGTTATTGCATTTTCTTAAAATGGTACAATCATTTGCTTAAGTGATATAGCTGTTGTTTGAACTGTTTTTTGTTTATTTTTTACCTACACAATTATATTTTATGGCTCTGTCTCCATGAAACATTCTTGTATGTGGACGTGTCAATCATACAATTGTGTTAATGCATGGTCTGACATTGTATTTAAAATATTTTGCTTTTTTTATTGTTAGATGTATCTGAAGATACATTAATTTTATTTTGGCACATAAATTTTAATGGATTTGAAAATAAACACATCTTTGTCTTCATGAAACATTCTTGTACGTGTATGTGTCAATCATACAATTGTATTAGTGCATGATCTGGCATTGTATTTAGGATATTTTGCTTTCTTTTTGTTAGATATATCTGAAGATACATTGATTTTATTTTGACACATAAATTTTAATGGATTTGAAAATAAACACATATCTTTTATGTAAATATTCCTTACAAATACAATGTCATATTTTTCAATATCTATATAATTATTATTCCATGAATTATGAATTTTAGAAATACCTTCTTGAGCAACGGGCAATCATTGATGTCGATGGAGGGACATTGCTGAATGAAGACTATGACATAAGATCTGTAAGTTTTTGATGCAAGAGGAAACTTGGGTGACCATTAGAGATTGTTGTGTTAGGAAAAAAAATGGTTCTTATGTTTGTAATGTATTGTTGAAAATTTCAATAGAAGTTTGTAATTAATAGTAACTGTTGTGCATTTATGTGCTCTTGTACTTGAAATACCAGTTGGACTCTTGCATCACACTCTTGTTCTACAAATTACTCACAATCCCTTTCCATTAGTATGAATAATTGTGGGTTTACTCACACTCCCAAATTTTTCATTAGCCCTAGATGTAGAATCATTAACAGGTACCCACACAAAAGAATGAATAAGGTCAAAAGGTGGAAGGCTTTTATTATGGCCAGGAAGAAATGTTGCATGGTGGTGTTTTGAAAACTAAAAAACATCACAACAAAAAGACTCGATTGACTCTTCATAAACAAATCAGTCCAAGACATCTGTTGGTGAGAATTTGGAAAGATGGCTAAGTTTTGGAGTTTGCCTGTTGATTGGAAGACAACTCCCTTTTGCTAGCATCACTATCAATCTTCATGTGCTACAAGAAGTACAACCCACCCTGCTCTTTAGCAAGTCCAATTGTCCTCCCTATGGCAAGGTTTTGAAATATAAACAGTGAGAATGAAAGAAGGTTACTACACAATTCAAATCCTGTGTAAATTGATGTACAGAGATAAGATTATTAGCCATTTTAGGAGCATGGAGGACATTGTGCAAGGTTAAGGTAATTGTAATGGAGTTGGATGTTGCCAGATCCAACAATAGGATCATGATCTCCATTAGCAATTGTTATGAGTTGCTTTCTAGATAATGTGGAGTATGATTTAAAGTATGAAGAAAAGGGAGTCATATGATTTGTAGCCCTAGAGTCAAGGACTCAAATATTTTGAGGAACAAAAGCTGAAATATTGACAGAACTCTTAACCTTCATGGTCAAGGAGTGAGTACTAAAAAGCTTACTAAGATCATTGGGACCCAAAGAGATGACCTTTTTCCTCTACCATGACTTGATCAAAGACAATTGCAAAGTGTAGAAGCAAATTTGCAGCAAGAGACACTGGAAAATCTGTTGTCAAGAAAAATGCGGGAACAATGTTGCAGGTGAACATTGTGTGATTTCATGTTGTCTGACCAATGAAGGGGAGCTGAATCTCCTGGTTCAACCACTAGTCCTGTAGTTGGTGGCGGACAGCAGCACTAGTATTGAGCAGTGGAAAGAACCCTCAAAATGAGGAGCTCAGATACTGAGTTGAAGGAAAAGGAACTTCGATATATTCATTATATTATATGTTAATACAAGCTTTAATCTCCCTTTTAAAAAAGATAAATATCAATATACAATGGGATGCTTTTTTTATATCCTAAAATATCTACGATATTTACAACAGTGTGCATACATGAATACACATTTTACTGAACATAAATGTGGGTTTTACTTATTCTACCAGTGATCCTTTTGAAAGTCCAAGCTATTTTGAAAAAAAAAATTGTCTTCAACCTGCAATATATGCTGATGGTATAAAATGTTTGAAGGAACATATTCTTCTTAATTTTATAATTTTAAATATAAGTTCATTTTCTTTTTTCACGTTGAATTCATTTTGACTGAGACCTTGTTCATCCTTGGCTTGAATTCAGGTTCTTCAATACCTGTTAGATGACGTCTCTAATTTTCTATCCACTAAATTAGTTGAGGTAAAAGGGCAAAGGGAAATCTTAGAAGATAAGGGCTGCATTTTTACTCTAAAAGCATTCATTGATTATTTATTTGAGCGCGAGAAAGAAAATTTTCATGCTCGAAGGAAGGACAATGAAAACTCTGTGACATTGACTACCATTCATCAGGTACCTGTCTCACTTGATTAATATCTAATGGAGTTTAGCTCAGCAATAATGCAGTTTAAACTTTTTTTACCTGTAGGCAAAAGGCTTAGAGTGGGATGTTGTCTTCATAGTTAAGGTATGTCATTGCTCTTTGACAATCTCTTAAGCAAGTAGATGAATGTGATTTTTAATGTTTCTCAGAAATAGATGTTCAAATGTTTATACCCCATTTTTCATCTTATCCTTATATGATTACATGGCTAACATTTACACCTATATGAACTATAACATGACCACACAGCTGCTTATTGGAAGTTGGTGAGTCAGCAAACTCTGGTGAAAAGCGTAACAAGTTTTAATTTCAAGAAATTAATTGAAGATTGAGTTACAAAATTAACAAAGTGTTGCAGTTTCAATACTAGAGGAGCACATCTTTGTTGTGATTTGAATCTTTGTATGTGATTATGTTAGGAACCAAGAATTTGCAAGGGAAAGAAAATAAATATTTTATTGAATAGTTGAAAGAAAAGAACAGAAAATAGGAGAGAAAATTCTTTGTCAAGGGTTCTCACCTTTACAAAGGATTTTTTCTGTCACAAAGAACTAATGCTCAATCTAAAAAATGACAACAATTCCCCTCTCTCCTATCCTTCTTCCTCTATTTATATCTACTAAACTCCTCTAACTAACTAACTTATTAATAGTCTTACTACCTTAACTAACTTTCTTTTCTCGTAGTCCTAACAATGCCACCCCTATTAAAAAACAACCTTGTCCTCAAGGTTGAAACAACCAATTGATAACAAATAGATTTCATGTAACTGTTTCCCCAAAGTCTATTCGTGCATTACCCCCATTATCATCCCAATTTGCATCTTTTGACAAAAGACTTTCATTGGCCTTTGCAATTAACTAAATCACATTGTAGCCACTCATTGGTTTTCCCTTGTTTGCATTTTGTGTTGGGCCAAATGTGCACTTGACTGGGATCAGTATAGTTTGAGCTGGGTGAATGTTGTGTGAGGCACACTGTTGCAGTTTGAAATGTAGATCCAATTGGTGTGAGAGGGATGTGTCTCCACCCTTTCCTCATCTTTCACCCTTTTCTCTTCAAGGATGATTTCTTGACTCTTCAGTATCTTGTGCAGTTTATGCTTCAACTCTGAAATGCTGGCCTTGCAAGAATGATGTTGCAACCCACGTGAATTGGCTGCCTCCCTCACAAACACCTTCAATGGCTTGTCTAGTTTTGGTTTGATTTCTTGATTCTTCACCAATGGCTGCAACATTTGCTTAAGCTCACATACATTGCTGGTTCTTTTTTTCAAGAACACTGTGGAAGTCTCCATGTCTTCAACACAGGATGCCCTAGCAATTCCCCCAATAGGGTCTGCCTCCATAAAGATTGGTAGCTTCCTTTCTTGGCCCAAATTTGTGCTTCCTCCATTTCTAACATTGGCTGTTTCTCAAAAATTTGACAGGCCAAACCAATTATTAGGAACCAAGAATTAGAAAGGGGAAGAAAAGAAAAATTTTATTGAATAGTAAAAAAAGAACAAAAAATAGGAGAGAAAACTCTCCTCCAAGGGTTTTTTCTTCACAAAGGATTTCTCCTATCACAAGGAGCTAATGTTCAATCTAAAAAATGACAACAATTCCCCTCTCTCCTATCCTTCTTCCCCTATTTATATCTACTAAACCCCTCTAACTAACTAACTGATTAATAGTCTAACTACCTAAACTAACTTTCCCTTCCCATAGTCCTAACAAATTACCTTGTTTATGGATAGTAATTTTTTGCTTTGTTTGGCATGTTTTTTAATGTTATTCGAGAAATTGTTCAAAAGTCATTTTTTGTTTATGTGATCCTTTAACAATTTATTGACTGACATTTAAACCTAGTTATCTTCATCACTGAGTGATATAAATTATTAATTAAATATTGTGCTACAAAGTTAACAAAGTTCCTTGGAAATTTAGTTTTTAACCAAGCTCAATGTCATCGAATGATTCATGATGCCGACGTCACCTAGTGAGATAACTCTATTGTTATTAATGTTATAAAGTTAACAAAGTGTCATAGTTTTGAAGATTGAGGAAATTTTCTTTTTTGTGGTTTGACTACCTTGTGTAGGGATCATAGTTCCTTGGTTTGTTCAATGAGTTATTATGATAAGTTATGGATTACCTTTCTTTGTTTTTTGGCTGTTTGCTTTGCTGATATTTTTTTATATCAAATAGGCAAATGACTCTGAGATCCCTCTATTACATGATTTCAAGGATACTGTAAAGGACACTCCAGCCTTGGTTGAGGTACATTGTTATTGCTTGTTAGTCGGATTCATTATTTATATATTCATTTGTCTTCAATTGGATTGTCTTAAATTATGATTATGATTCTAATTCTTATATGATTCCTAGGAAGAAAGACGTTTACTATATGTTGCAATGACTCGTGCTCGGCAGAAGCTTTTTATTCTTTATGTTATGATGGACTCAAACTGGCAGGTTTGTCTATCATAACTTTGAACTCATTTTTTAATGGTCGGTTTTAGCTAATTCTGTGCATCTCTAGATGCTTCAACCTTCAAGATTTTTGAAAGAAATCCCTCATCATCTTGTAGAAGTTCAGGTATGTCTTTCTGTGTTTTTACAAATTATTTTGATTATCAAACTATAGTATAAAAGTTGTTTCGAAGTACTTACTCTTTGTTGTCATGACCCACTCTAAAGCCATGAGCAGCACACAAGCTAACACTAAATCAAATGACCTTTAACCTGACAAGCACAGATCACACTGAACTAGGAACACATGCTCTGACAAATCAAAAAAGAAACTAATGAAAATTTGACGGAGTTTTCTCTGTATCTCCAACATCTCAAGGATAACAACCACCTACAATCATTTAATAGAGGTAGCTAAGATTCACCAAACAGGGTCTCACCATTTAAATATGATTAATAACTGTCATTAGTTCTCAAACAAAAGTATTCAACAATAACATATCAAGCCTAGTGAATTGTATGTAATGCAAAAAATCAACCCCTCCTATCCTTATAGCTGTATTATACTAAAGTTGAACTGCAATACTGGCCACCACTTGAAATGGAGGGGCCTACCAAAAAGTGAAACTCTGGAATCTTCTTTCCTTGAGCTAGCTTTTGATGTTAAGTTAAGCCCTGTCCATTTCTAATATGGTATCAAAACCTATTTTGTCTTGATCTTGAGCTGCTAATAGATGTCCACTCTTGCAAATTTTATGCCCTGGATGTCTTGTCTTAGGTGCGAGGAGTGTATATCCCACATTGACTAGAAATATGACCCAAATACTTTTGGCAATCCTTGCTCCTTGATTTAGCTTTTGAGATTGATTTAAGTCACCTTTTAAAGAATCATTTTTAATGACCCATTTCATGAAGAGACCAACAATTCATGGTAGGAAAGGATAACAGCAGCTGGACAAAAGCCAAATGCTACAGGAGAGAATGTTGCTGTAATCAAGGACAAAAATCTGTGTGCCTTCAACCAACAAAAACCAACTTTACATTTCCCGAGAGAAGAAGAAACAAGAGTTCACATGTTTCCTAAACGGTTTTTGGAACAGAAATAGATGACAAAGCAGAGAGACAGGCATAATGGAATGGAGATAAATTATGGAAGCTCAATAAGTTATAGATAGGATCATAGAATGAGGATTGCAAATTGAACATATAACTTCTCAAATAGCCAGGCCAAGGCATTCTAATGGTTTAGTTTAGCTAGGTTCATGGCACGTGGAGTCATTGGAGCAGGAGATGAATCACATGAATTTTTAGATATGACTGCCTCTGGAGTGGTGCTAGGGTATGGACTGATGGGCAGGAGTGAGAAGAGACTGCTTGACGAAGCAGCTGGAAAAGATTCACTGCAAAAAACTGCACCCAGGGCAGTGCATGAACATCTTGCACTGAGAAAAATGGATGATTATTGGTGCATAAGTGTACATGCTCAGGCCAATGGTTGTGGAGCTCCAGGAAAAAGTTAGCCAGAGTTTCCTGAGTTGACCAGTCACCTAAGTTTGGTGATTAGAGACTCTCTCAAGTGTTCGCCACAGTGGTTGGAGTTGGTCGTGACTGAAGAGAAAAAGTAACCAGCTATGGATGGTAAGTTGAATTTGAAAATTGCTTGAGAAACAGAAATGCTCCCCGTAACCTCTCACTTATACTTAAGATACAGTCTACTTTAATTTACACTCCTTAACTAATCAGGATTTCTTATTTTCCTATGCATTGCTAGCAGAGATATTTACAACAGTCAATTGTTTTTTGTTTGGACTTTTTTCCTTTGGTTATTTTTATCAAAATTCTATCTATATCTGATAGTATTTGACAGACCAATGGAGTTTCATAACTACAGAGAGCAATAGGGTCTGGCTGGAATTTTGTTTATGGAGGGTGTATGATATTTAGTAGACCATATTAAAAAACACTATACCTTTGTGTTTCTTAACCAAATGCCACGTCTTTTCCCCAGCATGTATCTAGGTTCTGCTAATATCACATTTATGCTGAAGTTCAAAAGCACAAGTCCAGTGAATAGTATATTCTTGTGTAGGGTGAAATAAATTTACAAGAACTACAGATGAAGCAAGAAGTTCTTCAAAAGGAAACTGCTCATTGTACCACTGACCTGTTGATAAAAGAGAAACGATGTGAAGCAGATGTGATCCCTATGCCCCACGAAATACTTGATAATCATTCTAGCGAGACTTCCAACGAGCTTGCACAATTTGCAGAGGCAAACAATGGAAATGATTTCTTAAAAAGGTTTCTCTATTTTAGAAATTATATTATTATTATTTGTCACTGATCTAAGCTGTAATTGATTTTGAAACATTAATTTTAATCATTACGTGTTAGTTTTTTTGCAGATTTAGTGTTGAGGACAGGTCTATTGTTTCGCATTTATTCCATCAATGGGCCAAAAAGAAAGCATTTGAAGATCCAAAGAGATTGCTTGAAAAGGTAATTATGTTGTTGGATCTATCTATATCTATATCTATATTGGTGACAACTGCATGTACTTTTATTTTAAATTATTAATAAGGACTCTAGAAGATTTAGTTTGTTAAGATCGATATCAGATAATTCAAATTTGATTTTATTTTATCCTCCTTTATTCTAGAATATTTAAGTAGTTAAGATATTCATATCTTATTTGATTTTATTTTCCTTTATTTTCTCCCTATCTCATCGTTGAATTTATTTTATAACTAGGATGGTTAATAACCATGTCTCCTAACCATCTCTGCTTGTATAACTCGTGTAATTTTGATCAATCAATAATATGAAAGATCATTTTCTTCTAAAATTACATATACACACATATAGAAGAGACATATCAAATGAGAAGACCTTTTTTATGTGATAGTAAGAGGAGCAAATATAATAACCAATAGAACTTACTTGAATCATTGATATTAAAACACAAAAAGTCACAGTTTAATTTTCATACCCTGTTAGTATAGAGATTGCACTATTAACCAACTAGAAATCACCCTAAATACAACTTTTAAAGTACTCCCTCCATATATTGCAAAAATTCATATAATGAAGCATATGAAAGTAAGGCCATTTTATTCGAAGTACCTCTATCTTTAAAACAGAAGTGTTGGAACTCAATAACTACACTTAGACAGTTATGCTTATATGGGGTTCTTAATGTTGGTACTTGGGAATTACAAACTAAGCGCTTGATTTTAAGGACTGGTATTGATTTCAAGGAAATTGTGCTTGAAATGCTGGTAAGTATTCTCTTAATCTGTTATTATTAACAAATATGAATAACTTTCATTCTAGTTTATCATGATTTTTGAATGTAATTGGCAGGCATTTCATAGATATCATGTGCTGTAAATATCAGGATCTCTTTTTTTATTAAGTATTGTAGGATGCACAGCACGGATATAATTTATATTTCCTTATTTGGTAGCTAAATCAATTTTTCCTACTGGATATAACAGGTTAGTTTTGTAATTGATGAACGCCTCAGACAGAAGAGAAACAAAAACAAGGTTTCGTAATATTCATATTTTCCTGAGCTCTGTTTTATGCTGCCTATTGTTCCTCTCTCGGGTGTGAGTGTGTGTACTTTGTATTGACAAATTTTCAGTTATGTGGAATGAACCCTTTGGGTGCTTTTTTTGTCATTTAATTTGAAGTGGATGAACATATTATTGTTCAGATTGTGTTGAATGTTTCCAATATTTAAATACATTGGACACGAAATGATATCAGGAGTTACTTAAGAAAAAGATTACTGTTTGGTTTGGGCCCATATGTTGTTTTACATATTCTTTGTCAAGTATTTTCAGAAGCAAAAACATTTTTTTTTTCTCCCTCTTACCAGACAAACACTTGCCTTTGTTGACACTAGTCTGTCAAATATTGTTCTCAGTACTTAATGTATCTTGTGCAATTCATATGACATAACTGTTAATGTTATGGATGTCCTGTTAACTGTTTTATATCCTCATTTCTAATTTCAATTTCAGGATTTGTTGAATACATTAAAATCTTGTTTAAGCTGTGACGAAGCGTTTCAGTATGCTCAGTATGTAAGCACCTTTACGTATTTTTTAAACTAAATATGATTCGATTTCTAGGATACTGGCATCTTTAGAAGAAATTGAACTTCTATTATGTCCTGTTCGAAATCTAATATTTATTTCCTGGTAGGTTTTGAGATGGGAGCAGATTCCTGCTGATAAACGTGCTCATCTTATGAGAGAAAAACAGGTTTTCTGGATTTTCACTAGTTTCTATTTGGATTTTTACGAGATTTGTTAGAATATCAGTATCTTTTGTTTTATATATACGTACTAAGCATACATACTAAACTAGTACATGACCTAGAATATTAGTATAGATAGATGCGAACAATTTGTTTTATCTCATATTATTCAAAGTTTATTGTTTTCTACTGTTGGAAATAATATGGTTGATGCACTTAGGAAATAGTATATTCATGCTGCATCACAAATGCATTTACAATTTTATACTAATGAGTATTAGTGCCTAGGAAGTTGTACTCAGTATTAGCCTAGAATTATGTCATTACCTATAAGGAAATTGGGGGTATTAACACAAGTTAGCTCATAAATAATTGCCAGTATCTTCAAGGAATTTGGAAAACATTTGATATTAACATATCAATATCATTGTGAAACCGGAATCTTTTATTAGACTTAAGACAGAAAAAGTCTACGAATATTTGACAAACTTAAAATTTATTTTTCACAAGATATGTCTATGTCACACCAGTTCAATCATCAATAAACGACACAAGTGGTGGCACACCATAGAAATGAGACTTGGTGGCAGGGGAAAAAAGTCACTTGTTGCGGCCTGGGTACTGTTCACCCGGAGGGGAGAGAAAAAAGGCTCGCTGTGGCAGAGTGGATCTTAATAAAAGAACCTAAACTACTAATATCATAGAGAAGAAATATATTTGAATGATGTGTGTTGTATGCCCACACATGCATCTTATTTATAATCACATATTAGGGTACAGCGTAGTCATAAATACGACTACACAAAAGAATAAATCGAATCCCCAAATTGTAGTAACTTAAAATGTATTAAATATGCTTCGTAACATACTTTATTTGGCCTTGCCTTTCATGGTCTCGTATGTCCCTCTTGGCTCTTTAGTTGTGTAGATTGCTACGTCCTCTTCAAGCAGCATGCTATTGCTCAAGCTTATTCAAGGCACATTTCAAAACTACTTTGAGTTGATTTAAGCCTACTTCACATGTTCACATTCCAAATATGTTTTCTAGTGTTTAAGTTTTGAGTTCAAACTTGAGGTTATACTTATTGTCTGGAGCTTCTGTATATGATATCTTTTGTGAATTTGGATTAGTTTGGGCTGTGATATGCATGGTTGTGTATCAAGAAATTTACCCATCATATCTTCCCAACATTGCCTCTTCTTGCTATTATTCCTTCTGTCTTGGGGTGTGTCATTTTGTTGTGTCTGTTTTGCAATGCTTATGTAATTTACCTACCTTATTATTTTTGAGTTATTGCCTGTGAAAGGTATGTTTATTTATAAGAAACTTAAAGAATCTATGTTACTAGTCTTATCAGGATGGGGCAATGGCCAACATAGGGTTTTACTAACTTTGTATACTTGTACTGCACTAGACTAATTCGTTAATGTAAGTAGGTGTGCGTGGATCATATCCTACAGTACATCTAATTCATATAATTTCAACAAGATCCTTATTAGGATGGGGGGGCAATGGCCAACATAGGATTTTACTAATTTTGTATACTTGTACTGCATTAGACTAATTCATTAATGTAAGTAGGTGTGAATGGATCATATTCTACAGTACACTTCACCTAAACTGTGCAAAACATTTTCCCCAGCTATTGAGTGGTTTTCACTAAGCTATTTGTTTTGTGGGGTTGAGGTATAAACATAGGAGGAAGCCATGATTTTTGTGGTTTTGATATTGAATGAGACTGAGTATGTTTTGCACTTTACAGGAACATTTCCTGAAATTAAAGATTGAGAATGCAATGGGTTCTGCAACACCAACTGTCAAGCAGGTAACAATTCATGGCGACAGGACATGTTAGACCTTTCATTTTAATATTTTTGCTCATTCTTGTCTTGCAGTATATAGTTAATTTAATAAAATTAAGATATGATTATGATGTTATTCACCCAAAGAAACTTATAGAAATACAAAAATAATATGCAATGGTATATGGTTAATAAAAATTAAGATATGATTATGATGTTATTCACCCAAAGAAACTTATAGAAATACAAAAATAATATGCAATGGTATATG
>JAMLFT010001250.1:0-32156 GCA_026544285.1 Pachyrhizus erosus
CAAATAAAAATGGGATTAAATATCAAATTTTGTTTCTAAACTCAATACATGTATTTTTAATAAACATAGTCCCAAATTAAAAAATAGTTGCTAATTTCCACAATAATAAAGCCCAAAAGACACAAACTTTCTATATAAATATATTAAATATTGATACTTATCACTGCTATAGCCCTATTATTTTCTAAAATGTTAGGTTTTCCATTTGGATAAAATAAAGAATTAGATGTATGGTAATGACATATTATTATATATCTCAGAATCAACTTGCCATGTTTTTTCTTATTTTGTAAAATGTTCATATGCTTTACAATTGAGGAAACAGAATTATTTGATGGAGAATAATGTTGAAAGCATGAAAGAAAACTTGGAGCTTCCTTCCTTTGATCTTTCTTCAATTGTCAAAGCAACCAATGGCTTCTAATAACAAGAAGCTCGTAGAAGGTGGCTTGGGGACTGTATACAGGTTAATTATGCAGCATAATTATTTTATGAATATAAGACCTTAGAAATGACTACCAATTGTTAAATATAAATTGGAAATGATAGGGTATCCTAGAAAATGGACTAGAAATTGCTGTCAAGAGAGTCTCCCAGAATTCTGGACAAGGGTCGAATGAAATCATATTGGTTGCCAAACATCAGCACCGAAACCTAGTGAAGCTTCTCGGTTGTTGCACTCAAGTATAGGAGAAAAATGCTTATCTATGAATACATGCCTGAATTACTTTATCTTCGGTTTGTATCACTATCTACCTACATTTTATCATTCATTTTCTTTACGTATTTCCTCCTCCATTTTTCCTACAAATTAACAACTTATTTTTTACCATAATTTTTTTATAAATAAATAATATATACATTAATAATGTAAAGATCTTATGTTTTGTTATCTAATTACAAAACGTTATCTATGATTAATTTATTAATTTTTATAATAATCTTAAAAATCATATTAAATATGATTTTTAAGTAATTAATCGGATAAAATCTTTTATACTAACTCTACATTGCAATTTAAATTATTTTTTACGTTTGGTAGCAGTAATCAATGTTGTTGTTAGTTCTGTCAGATCATGTAAAAAATAGTCTTATATCGGTCTACAATATTATCTATGAAATTGTTCAAACATTTCTATATCTTTACGAAGATTCTAGATCGAGGGTAATACATAAAGATCTTAAAGCAAATAATATCTTACTTAACAATGAGTTCAATCCAAAAATATCAAATTTTGGCATGACTACAACTTTTGAGACAGATCAAATTGAAGAAAGCACAAACATGGTGGTTGGCACATAGTAAGTATTCAAAACAGTTTGTGATTTACATCTACCTCCACCCAACAATGATCTCAACCATGTTTAATAATATTTTGTAGTGGTTATAGGACATCTGAATATGCCATTAATGGACTATATTGTCAGAAAAAGTAAAATGTGATGTATCCAACTTTGGTGCATTACTGCTTAAGATAGTATGTGGAAAGAAAAACAGAGGATTTTCCCATTCAAGTGACAAGGAGTTGATAGTCTTCTGTTTTGAAGCAGCGTTTTCCTCAAGCTTAACTTCACTTAGAAGCTTCACTAGCGCATCCAATTCCCTCTACGAGCTCCTACCATTCTCAATCGCACACAACGTCGCGTCCCTCAATTCTTCAGCCATTACCCTCTTCTGCGTTCTCCCCAAAGCCTTCTTAATTCTCTAACCTAACTCACTCGCTTCTGGAACATTCTCTCCCTCCGCGGCACGAACCGCCACACCCAACTGATCCACCAAAAGCTTCGCGTTGGTATAGTGGTCTGCACCCATTGGCCACGTCAGCATCACCACCCCCGAAACCAACCATTCTAAAATCCCATACGATATCTTACTGTGCTCCTTCGCTACATGTCGCTCATCAAGAACCCTGAAAGACAAAACAAAGTTCGCCCCACTCAATTTCAAAGCAGGTGTCAACACGTGAGAAACACACACAACTTCCCAAGCATACCCTAACAAACAAAATAAAGTTCACTCAACAGATGGGTACGTTGTCGTTAGAAAAAAGAAATTGTTAACATCTTGAGGATGTATTACTTCGTTTTGGCAACAGGTAGATAATGTGAGATTAACTGGGTAGTACAAAACTAAGAGATATAACCATTTTCTTATGCCACACCTTATTTTGAGAAACTCTTAAGATCTTGGCATATGCAAAGTGATAACGGGATGAGTGCAATAGAAGAGTTTACTCATTGTGACTTAGTTATGCCTCTTGCTTGGAAGTCATTTTGATCCCCTATGGACAAATACACCGTATACACCATTCTCTTCTCAATTGTGCAGTGATATTGGATACTTTCAATCATTATCCTTCTAGTAAAAACGAGTTATTAGATATATTGTAGTAATCAACCTTTTGAGTAACTTACTATTCTTGTGAGTAAAGTGTCTCAACCTTTTTTTTTTTTTTTTGAGTAATTGTGATCTCGTATGCATAAGTATTTTTATACACATTGTTCTTTTCAAAATCGTCTGCTGACGTGAGTTCTCCCGTAATCATTCTGTCAGACTAAGTTGATCAAACATATTATAAGTTATCATTGTTCTATGCATAAATTATCTTAAACTATCATGTGAGTCATTGATCTGTGTGGATGAGTTATTTCCTCTGTTTCTTCTTGTATTTGAACAAGATAAATGTTTTCAAGAAAGAAAGAAAATCTTGATAGTTATGAAGGTGCACACTCAAGACTCGATCAATATGACTTTCCCTATTAATACTAAATTTCTTATGAAGTAGTCAAAATGTTATTATCATCTTCTACTGTTTTCCAAACTACGGTGTTATGAGTTCATATCCTTGGGTTAGTTGAGGAAGAAAATCCAAAAATTTGAGTTGGCAAGGCGAGGTTGAGTAAGGGAAAAAGGGAGAATGTGAAAGGAGATTTTATGTTTTAGATGTGACTTGGAACTGGAATAGTGCATTTTTCTACTGCAATAAGGTGAACAACGAGTTTAATGAGTCGATTTCATTTGTATAGAGTAAGTGAGGTGGTAAAGCTTGTATTAGAGGGCACAACGAAATCGCAGTGTGAAAGTATGATGATTTTTATGATTAGATCACGTTTTAGTAAGTGAAACAAGATATAAATGCTAGAATACTGGAAAAGTGTTTAAGATAGGAAAATAAGTAATTGAAAGGTTCAAGAGTGTAAAATATAGGATGTTAGAAGTCAAATTCAAGAAGTGATTTAATTGGTGATAGTAGATTTGAATGGTTCGTGGCAATTAGAAGTTATTCTAATGGTGAAAGGTTGAAATTATGCTGCAAGAATGTAACTACAAGTTAGAAATTTAAATCATGTTTGGGATACCTTCAATGATGAGAAAAAAGTGAGGAAGTGATAAAAGAAATCCTTGGTAGTGTTTAAGTAAAGAGAATTATGGTTTACATGTGTTAAAAATGTTAAATAAGTTGTTAAGTTAGAAATAGTGTTATCATTATTCTGAATAAAGTAATAAGTAATCCTACATAACTCATCTAGATAAATTTAATAAGTTTAGTTTGAAGACATAGCTAATATCTCTAAGTTTATCTTAGCAAGTAACTCAATTATATTTCTCCTAAATCCTCCTTTTGGTAATAAAACTTTTAGTTTGAGAAATGAATTAGTGTAAGTTTAAAATTGGTTTATACTCATTAAGAATGAGATTTTTGCCCATATTACTATTATGTTGCGAAGGTTATAAATTAGAAATGAGTTATTGTCAACTATATCCTCGTATAGAAGTAATATAAAATTAAGATAAAAAATAATGTGTTAGTGACCTTACATCTCTTATGCTTAGTTAATTTTAGGTATGAAATTTCAAAAAAGATAAGAGAGTTGTATCATCCTAAACATTTGATACTAAAAAATAATAATTGTAAAAATAATTATATATAATATAATGATTTGATAAATAATGAATTAAATTTTTAGACACAAAATACATAACTAAAAACTAATAAGATACAATAAACTAAGGGACTACACTAAAAAAAATTATTAAAACATGTTGAACTTTAGTCAACTTAAATGAAAGATCAGTCAACTCATTAATGAAAATTTTACAAAATTAAACAAACTTAATCTAAAACTTAAGAATTAGAATTTAATCACCAAATTAATTAGTTTGAGTCTAGGTCAAATATAATTAAATAAAATGAATTAGAACTTAATAAAATTACCAAAAATTTCTCATGAAATATTTATTAAGAGTTAAATTAATAAATCAAACTAAAAATATTTAGAGAATACCATGTAATTCAAAAATTTTAACATAAACCCTAAAAATGTAAGTCAACACTGCATAAATTAATATAGATAAAAATATGTTTGAGATATAAGTATAAAAATAATAATAAATAATAATAGATTATCAAAGAAAAAATTTAAATATGGATTATCTTGTTCTTTGTAAAAATTTATTTTTGCAGATAAAAGTTTTATTTCTCTGTGTAGATTTATATTGAGTGACTTGACTCTGTGTAAGTTTAATTAGAGTAAGAGAAATTAAAAAGCAATAGTTATTTTCTTGATTTGATTTGTTTAGTTTGAACATATCCCGACTGGCAAATTTTCTTTCGATTCACAAAAGTTTCAAAATTTACATGTTTCGCCCTAGAATCAGTATTCATGGGTGTATGAGTGATTAGATGAATTCTAAAACTCCCTATCAACCCAACACTTGAACGAAGATACCCCTCCCCTCTCATAAGTGACTTTATTTTCCTACACTTAACACCTCACTACACCACAACACCCACCAATGCATGCATGCAAAGCCTAAGTCAAATCTCACTCTCATCAACTTCCACTCTGTTCTCTCTTCCTCCCTATTCTGACCAGACCACTTCTGCAACAAGGAGAGCCCTTCCATTGTTTTTCTCCAGCTTCTTCTTCTTCCTCCATTGGAGATCAAGTCAGGATAAGCTCCTATTGCCTCCAAACTTCATTTTCTCATCATTTTCACCCTTTTTTTTTTTCCTAAACCTCAAATTGACCTTGAATTCTTGTTATTCTATTCTAGATCCTTTCAAGATTCACTCTTCTACTCCAATTTCTGTCCTATGCTTCCTACAATGTGTGGAGGAGTCCTACGTTGTTCCTTTTACCATGCAAATACTTTGTGATGCTTTTGATGTTGTCACATGTTGGAAAATTTGTGCGTCTTTGTGTTGGTCTAAAGCCATTCCTGTAGTCTTCCCTACCTCTGGAAGTCATGAGATTTTTTCTATAATTTTTTAACACTTCTATTTTAAAAATAATTGTTTTTGTATGAAACCCGAATCTACCTAATGTTCTTTTTTATGGAGAAAAATTGTTCTGATGATTTTTTTGGTGAAAATGAGCTCATGAATGGTATATTCTGAGTATGAATGTTGTTCGTGATTTTTCTAGGATATTTTTGGGTGTTAGAAGTAATTTTAAAATATATTTGTTTTATTTTCCCAATGTTCTGTTTGAGTATTTTTATATATGTAAGAATTATATGTTGTGGGGATAAAATTTTGGAAAAAATATATGTTGGTCTTTGACTCCTGTAGAGTGTTTCTGATTTTCTTGAGATGTTTAAAATGGTTTTACTAATTTTTTGAGGGACCTTCTTCGAGAAAGTTAGAATCTATCATCTAAGAAAGGAAAATTGAAAATATTATTTTGAGTGCAAAATAAAACCTGGGAAAAATATATGTCAATTTAGACAAGAATTCTAGGGTCTCTGTAAAATTTCGTTAAATTCAGGTGAGGTTTGATATTTTTGAAAAATACAGAGTTCTCTTTTTAGAGTGTGTCACGTGTTCTATCAATTGAGGAAGAAAACTTTAAAAATACTAATTTGAGTATAAAATAAATTCTGGGAAAATATATGTTGAATGAGACATATTTTCTAGAATCTTTGTAAAATTTCATGGAATTCTAGTAAGGTTTACCATTTCTTTAAATTTTCCAAACTTTATTTTAGTGTGTACAGTATGGTGAAGTTAATTAAAATCAAAATCGGAGATATGAATTTTTGATGGGTTGAGCCTTGGTGATGAATTATATACTCTGTTTTCAAACTTTGTACTACATATATATAATATGTAGTATTGAGAATAAGTTACTCTCATACTAATATTAAAAGAATAATTATTATTTATTTTCTTAAAATATGATAATTAAAAATTATTTATTTATTAAAATTATTAAATTTCATAAAAATAAACAATGAGTATGAAAAATAATTTTATTAATTCTATTAAATTTATAGTTATTCTTAAAATAACTTAATTTCTTTTTATTAAAATATATAATAATATATATTATTTTATAATATATAATAACATTATTTACATTTAGGTAACAATATTAAAAAGAATATAATAAATTTCAAATTATTTTGTTTGTAACACATCCTAATATTAACAAGAACATTGTATAATTTTTATTTAAGAAAGACTGATGTATAAAAAAAAGGAAAAAACTAATAATGTAGGTCATAATAAATGGTTAATGGTAGACAATATGTCTTTATAGTTCATCATAATTTTTATGTTTAATATATGGATGGACAAACAAACAAACAAATAGGTAGATGGACAGACAAATGGATAGATGGTGAATAAGTAGATAGAGGTACACATGTTATTATAACTCTTGAATAATATAAATTTCATATAGTTTTACCTTCTCTATATTTTATAAAATTATCTTTTTAACATGCACATGGTTGATAACATGTCTTTTTGATTTATCATAATTTTTGTGTTTAATATATGGATGGACAAATAGACAAACAAATAGGTAGATAAACAGACAAGTTAATGGATAATATACAAATAGATAGAAGTACACATGTTATTGTAATCCTTAAATAATATAAATTCCATATAATTTTACCTTCTCTATATTTTATAGAATTACCCTTTTAACATACACAATTGTATCCTTTATGCTTTTTGCATAATTATCTATTTATAATATATAAATTTTAAAGTGTGAATCATATTGTCATCGTATAAGTAATACTACTTCTATTTCTATATATAAAAAACAAATGATTATTTTATTTTATTTTTAATTATAAGAAAAATATAATCACTTTTAAATGTTTTAATTTTTAAGTTTTAACTTCCTTATATACCCTTAATTTATTTTGAAGTCTATTAATAAAATATTACCTATTTTTTTATGAAAGTTGATGCATTTATTCAGTTATGAACAATATAATTCATACTTATTGGTTGAAAATTTTTTTCTTAGATTATTTAACTACCACTTACACCAATTAATATTATAGCTATTTTTTTGAATAAAACTTAAATTTATGACAACATTAATTAAAATAAACTAATTTAACAATTTTTATTGAAGTTAATAAATTAGACATTTATTTATTATACTTCCTCTATATCACTTTATATGACATTTTAGAAAAAAAAAAAACAAATTATATGTCATTTTACAAAATAGACAAAACATTAAATATTTTTTTTATAAAATATCTTTAGTAAAAATAGTTTATACTAAATAGTAAATTAAAAAAATCTAATTAATTAAAGAGAAAAAATATATTAAAAAGTTATATTATACTTTTTGAAACTAATATATTAATTATATTTTTTAATATATGTCAATCTTAAATATTATATAAAGTGATATAAAGAAAATATATCATACGTAAAAGTTAACAACATAATTTTGCCACATTAACTTTATAGCTTAGTTGTCATTCAATCTTTTAAACAAAAAAAATTTCATGATATTCTCATTTTAGCTTAGTTGTCATTCTACATTTTAAACATAACTTCTTGTATGTCCGTTCTCCCTTAACCCTAATAATAAGTAATAACTTATAAATTTTATTAATCTTAATAATTATCAAATTTCAAAACTTTCAATTCTTATTAATCTTCTATATCGTTATGAGATGAGATTCAACGAAAAAAAGGGAGGGGACTACTAAAGTGCAAAAATGGATATAAATTAGTTGACAAAGGCTTTTGCGGAGCACTACAACCCCTAATCACCTATCATACTTTTTTTTCCCTTAATCTTCAATTTTGAAAGTTTTTTGCTAACGTCAATTTTATTTTTTGTCTCAATATTACGTTGTCACAATCTGCAAGACACTTACAAAAAAACTTGTGTAACAAATATCATTTTATAAGTTTAAAATGCTGCGATAATCAGAACTAAACTACATGGCTGGTGTCTGAATTAGGCATATCGCCTAATATATTTAAGCTGCAATTGCGTACTGACTACAGTACAACCTAAACTTTTAGTGCATAATGTTCACAGTGGAAAAGGCAAAATCATTGCATATTGGTAAGCTATAAACAAACTAACTACTATAGGAAGCTGATCTTCTACATCTTTAATATTTATTACACACACCTGAATCTTTTCAAGAATCTAAATATTTCACCAAATCAGATTTCTCCATTCTAAGGAATCCGAGAAGGAATCTTTTTTATTAAGACTGAATTTATTTGATTCTCATTGTATAACTATTTGATTGCGTGTGTTTGGATCCCTTAAACAAAGACAAAGACACATTTTCTTGCATCCATTTCCTATCTTGCATCTAACATTGTGATGGAAAGTTCATTAACTGAGCACAGTCTGTGATTTCCCAAGGAATTATTTGCTTCAGATGTAACATCTGCTTCAGTGTAAAATCCAGGAACCTTTGGCTTTGGCAATAATTTTTCACCATTCAACATTAATATTACTGACGACATGTCTGGCCTATCTTGTGGTCTTTGTTGCACACATAATAGGCCTACCTGTACACATCGTATGACTTCACTGGGCGTGCATTGTTCTCCTAGCACTTCATCCAATAGTTTCAGTGCCATCTCTTCAGTCCACAATCTCCATGCCTATGAAGGTGAGAATAAAATTAGTAGGTTGGAAATAATTCAATTTATACTAATTAGCGGTATAGACAGATCAATATGCATACATGTCCAAGAAGATTATTGTAATGTTCTGAGTTTTAAAATTCCGTGATTTTCTTCCCACTTACTATCTCTAGTACTATCACACCAAAGCTAAAGACATCTGATTTCACTGAGAAATGTCCATGTGTAGCATACTCTGGAGGCATGTAACCACTGACAATAAAATTTTCAAAGTAAAATGATTAAAACATGACATGGCAATATCAAAAGATTATAATCATATAAAAATGACTTACTATGTTCCAGCTATTCTACTTGTATTTGCTTCAACTTGATCTCCCAAAAATGATCGAGCCAAGCCAAAGTCTGATATTTTGGGATTCAAATTTACATCTAGTAAAATTTTGCTGGTTTTTAAATCTCTATGAATAATTCTCAGCCTATAATCTTGATGAAGATATAAAAGTCCTCGACCAATACCACTAATAACATTGAAACGCTTATTCCAATCTAGCAACTTCCTTTTAGATTCATCTAGTCAAACACACACATCTATTTAGCAAAGCAGTTACAGTCTCCATAATTCCACACATTGCAAATAAAAAATTGTAATTTGTAACAGATGTTTAGAATAAATCATAAGGGTTTCAACCAAAAACAAAGTAGTCCAAGCTGTGGTTGGGCATGTATTCATAAATCAACATTTTTTCTTCTCCTTCAATGCAGCAACCAAGAAGCTTTACAAGATTACGGTGCTGAAGTTTGGAAATCAATGCCGTTTCATTTTTGAACTCTTCCAACCCTTGTCCAGACTTCTTTGAAAGCCTTTTCACAGCTAATTCTTTCCCATCTATCAGTGTGCCCTAAAAAATAATCTTCTGCTTTAGTTAGACAGCATTTAAGTAAAATAAAAGTTCTAGATATTAGGTTTTTTTTTATCACCTTGTACACTGGTCCAAAGCCACCTTCTCCAAGCTTGTTGTTGGTTGAAAAGTTTTCAGTGGCATTAGTTAAGACTGAAAAACTGAAAGTTGGCAAATCAATGTTTTCCTTCCTCAGTATACTTTTGTAATGCTTGTTGTAAAATTTTCTTGCAGCCCTGATTAGTTAGAAAACAACAGTATAAAAACATGGACTCTAAAAATAAGCACATTTTTTTTTTATCCTGGTAGAATATATTAGTGATAAAATTATATCTATATACTTACCTGGAATTTTAATCATCAAAATGCATGCGCATGTGATGATTAATCCAAAAATAGTCAAACTAACAGTGATTTCTTCGATCTTTGTCTTGATTTTTCCGCGGCCACCATGATCTCAAAGAAACAGCGTTATCAACCACCAATTTTAAAATAAACATCTCTATTGACGGAAGCTTAGCGGAGAGTGAGTGGGAGAGAAACACATTATTTTTTATTTGGAAAATAAATATCATATAATAATTAACATGAATTACTAATAATTTTATATGCAGTTGTTAGCAATATCTTAAAAACTAGAGATCTACGTTTGATTTATTGTCTCCACTTGAGCATGGCATTTCAAGCCCTCATAACAGAATGTTTGTTTTACTCACCTATGAACCACAGATCTTAGAATAATGCAATAATCAATAAGAAATCAAACGAGAAAAGAGAGTAAAGCATCAAAGACAAAAATAAAAAACAAAAAGAAAAAATTGATGGATACCTAATTCTGAAGCAGGGAGTCTTATATAAAAGTCTTGTCCCAATTGAGAGAAATTCCTCAAGTCAACTAGTGAATTAAACCAAAGTAGACAGCCATCTCCTCCATCACGGATATCTAAATTTGCATATGCTGTACAAGAACAATTTTTAAGACATGACTTCTGACATTCATCAAGGTTCATGGTCTTACTAAACCATGATGAAGAGGTGCCTGGCAATTTCATGTTTGTGTACTTGAAGAAGCCATCTGTATAACTGTTTTTGCAATTAGATTTATTCCTTAGAACACAACCATCGGACCAAATTGCTGTATTCCATTGATCAGGAGACGTTGCAACATATCCTCTCAAGCATTCACAAGTTGGGACGTTACCATCATAAATGCATATAGAATTTGCACCACAAAAGGCATAACTCCCGCATTGTTCTTTGTCTGCAGTCGACCAAACGACTTGCCGGGTGCGTCTTTGAGCTGTCCAATACAAAATCAGCGATATGCCTGAAGAGCTCAACGTAGATACACCAAATTTTGATCTATCAGGAAGCTCGAATTCATGATACACCTCTTTTTGGTTGATTATAAATTTTTGTGAACTAGTTGAACCCGGATTTCCAACTGTAGACAAGCCATTCCATGACCCTGCTATCGATATTATATCAAGCTCCTTGAATTTAATCATTTGAGGATATCCTCTAAGATCAATTTTGATTGTATATTCTCCCTCAGCAGGATCATCAACACTTCTCCAAGATGATAAAATATCTTTCTAGACCAATCTCTAAGTTCCATCCAAGTTTCATTCCAGGCAACAACGTATCACACGGATAATCAAAACTCTACCACAAGATGCTGTCCTCGTTAGTTTCCTGTCCATCTTTCACTACAAACTTTCCTGAATCCAAGAGCTGTGAAATTGGATAATTCACTGCTTTGCTTGATATATTGGATACCCAAATGGTGCTATTTTTACCATTAAGAAGCACAAGAATCCCTTTTTCATTTAGTTTGAGAACTCCTGAGTTATTCTCAGGAGGTGTATTTCAGTTAGCCACCCACACCACTGTAAAAGGGGATACATTTCTGAACTACATTCCCAAGTATCGTCTTGTTGAATTTCCTGGGCTAAAGAAACCCAGTTCTGTAATTCCACCAACTGAAACCAAAGTCTCACCATCTCGAATAGATTGACTCACTGCCAAACTGTCTAGTGAAGTGGAAGTTCCCAACATGTCAAAGAATAAGAAGAACCAAATACATAACATTATGATGTTACGCACCATTATGATGTGGACGCAATGGTGACGGTAAGATGGGGTTTAGCGTTGAGTAAGCCCTCTTGATCATGCTGAGGCATAGGATGACTACATAATAAAATCAGACAAATCAAACAAACTACTGTAGAGGCTCGCGGTCAGAGATGCGTCATTGTGTATAAAAAAGTTACAATATGCTTAATATTTAGTGCAAATTAATTTTAGAAGAAGACTGTTTCTTTTTCGTGAAAGACTATTAGTTATATGTGAATCATAGAGTCCATTTTAGTTTCCACCGAGAATATTAGTTGTTATTGTTAGAAAGAAGACTGTTAGACTATTAGTTATATGTTAAGTTTTGAATAGTTTGTTTATAATTTATCACTATACAATTACTTTACCTTTTTCGTGGTGAATATTTCGCATTAAAAAATTAGGTTGTACATAAGTTCACATACATTTTTAAGAAGAATGCTAGTAATATTTTTTTAATGTTTTTTTATATTTTATTTGTGATTGATTAAACTTTATTAAAAATTAATAATTTTGATGGATTCATTTTTATTTTAATTAAAAAAATCATCAGAAGTAAAAATCACTAATATTAATGTTTTTAAATAAATTTTAGTTAATCTTATAGAATGTTAAAAAGATAAAAAGATAATATCATAGAAAGTGTGACTAACATTTCTTACAACTTAAATATATTAAGGGGTAGGTCTAGTTCAAATGGTTAAGTTTGGATTACGACACCATTTTAAACTTGGAAAATGATAGTTAAAAAAAGTCATTATTGACTTACGAATTTTAACGAGGTATAATAATCAACCAAATAACACATTTTAAAATTGGGCTCCCTGGCAGGTGGAGAATTTTTATGAAACTTTTACAGTAGAAAAGTGAGGAAAAGGAAGAGTTGACATGGGAAAGGTTGGTTAATGTAAGACTTTGACTTGGTATTGGGAAGTTCTATTGACCTCGACCTATTCTCTTTGAAGCCTTTTTTCTATACCGCCAAGTGGTAACTAAAAATGGAATATATCATTAAGATATAACTACAGTGTTCTCTCTAAAATACTTGAAAAAAAACTCAAGTGTTTATAGTGGCAACTAAAATGGACTTGTGTGTTTGGATATGCGTTTGTAAAATTAATTTTAAATTAAATTGATTTTAGAAAATTAATTATGATTATTTTTTATTTTAAAAAGAATCAAGTTGGTTTTACTAAAATTCAATTTTGGATTAATAGAATCCAACTTAGTTAGTTGAGCAAGATAAGTAAGTTCTTATAAATTTCTGTGTATTTGACTTCTATTCTTAAAGATAAAAAAATAATTTTAAATTAAGAATTAATTCTTTAAGGTGAGTCTAAACATGTAAACATTTACCTACAACTATGTTAGTCAATATTTCGATGTAATTTTAGACAAACTCAACGTGAAACTAAACATGCATGTACCTTTGATGTTTATAACGCACACCAGAATCTTTTAAACCATCTGAATATTTCACCAAACCAGATTTCTCCATACTAAGAAATCTGAGATGGAACCTTCGTTATATATTAAGACTGAATTTATTTGAGTTTCCCATAACATTGCCATCTGAAATTAGTCCTCTGAAATTCTACACAGATTGGTTCACTACAAACTTCAGTTGTCAATTTTTATTTTTTTCTGAAGAGCTTGAGACCTCAGATTTAAATATAAACTAGCGCAGGTAAATAAGTAAATTTATTAAATTTTGTTTGATTAAAAAGTACGTTGAAACAAATATAATATTATATCATTTAAATTTTAGATATGATTTTAGCCTATTAATCCAAAGTAGACAACGATTTCCTCCATCACGGATATCTAAATTTGCATATGATGTACAATAATAGTTTTAAAGACATGAATTCTGACATTCATCAAGGTTCACGGTAGTATTAAAATATGATGAAGATGTGTCCGGAAATTTTAAGTGTGTGTACTTCATGAAGCGATCTATATAACTGTCTTTGCAATTAGATTTATTCCTTGGAACACAACCGTGGAGCCAAATTGCTATATTCCATTTATCAAGATACTTGGGAACATAACCTCTTAGACATTCACAAGTTGGATGGTTATCAACATAATTGCATATAGATTTTGCACTACAAAGGCATAATCATCGCATTCACCTTGCTCCCCATCCAAGATCATTTTCGAAAAATTGTTTGCTTTTGTCCAAATCAAACTGGACACAGTGCCTGGAGTGGTGAGTCTAAATACCTTGAAGACTGATCTATGAAGAAGCTCAAACTCATAATACACTTCTTTTTCATTGAACATAATTTTTTGTAACGTTTCAAGAATCGGAGCTGGATAACCAATTGTGGACAAGCCATTCCATGACCCTTCTCTGTATTTTACATCGAATCCCTCGAAATTAATTATTTGAGGATGGCCTCTAAGATGGACCAAACTGTCTAGTGAAGTGCAAGTTCCTGGCAATAAGATGGACCAAATACATAACATTATGATATTATGCACCATTATGTTGTCGAAGCAATAAGTGACTACTAAGTGAGGGAAGATGAGGGTTTGCGTTGAGTAAGCACTCTTGATTATGCAGAGGCTGAGAGTGACCATATTATGAATTGAGAAGAAATCAAACAAACTATACTGTAAAGGCAGGCCGTGTTGAGAAGAAGACTGCTATATGTTAATGATAGAGTCCTTTTCAATTGCCACTGGCGGCATAGAAATATGGCTTCATAGAATAGGTTGAGCTCAATAGAACTTTTCAATAACAAGTCTAAAACTCTATATACAGTCTTAAATTATCCTACCTTTCCGATATCAAGGATCCTTTTTCCTCACTCCTCAACCATAAAAACTTCATCAAATTCTTCCACTGGCTGGGGAGCATAATCTGCATGCTCCCCTCCCTCTTTATTGTTTTTTATATCGTTTCATGACTCTAAAAGAAAAAAAGCACAGAAGCAAAGAAAAAAAGTCTACGATAATTTCTATAGTTCATGTACTTTTGGAATGGTATTGGTACAATAACATGTTGAACCACTAAATATCATCAGCGTTAGGTCTAGCGAAAGCGACTAATGTCTCAACGTAACGAATTAAGGTTCAAATTTTCAATAAAAGAGGTGTTCATATTTAATGTTTTTTTAAAAAATAAAATAAAATCTTAGACCACTGAATTTATGTCGTGTATAAAAATTTTCAAGTAAATCTTTGTATCTCACTTTATTTAAAAAAGCGAACCAGTACGTGTAGTAGTTTATTATAATTGCAAATGAGTACTTCCACTTATTTAAAACAAATAGAGCATAGGATAAAATAATATTTCAATCCTTGAAAGTGTATGTTGTTCTCACTTTAGTTCCTAAAAGTAATATAAAAAAACTTCTTTAAAGAGTAAAAGCGTTACTCGTATTAATCTAGCCACTAATTGGACTCCGTTGAAGCTAGTGTCCATGCCTACATGGCACGTTATCTCTGTGTGTGGCATCTCTTCTATACACGTCATAACACATCACTACACAGTCACTAGGACTAAAGTAACATTTTTTAAAACTTTTTACTAACTTCCAAACATCGTATAAAACATCCCCTGTTCATCTATTCTCTTCACATTTTTCCTTTGTCTTTTGCATCCTTTTCTGCACATAGTAATGAATGAAAGAGAACCTCTTCCTCGACATCCTATATAGTCAAGCTTGAGAAAAGTTTGTGCATTTGTTGTATGAAGAAGAAATCACATCATGAGTGGTTGAAGGACAAGAAGTTCCCGTTAAACCTGTATTCAACTTTTATTAGTTAGTCTATATACGAAGGTCTTTACACAACTACAAAAAAACCATTTTACGTCAAGCTTTCTACATAAGTTGTTATGATGTAAAAAGTAACATGATGGCATTTTTGTAATTTAAAAGAAATATTTTTATATCAGTTATACTTTTAACCAATGTAAAAATAGTGTTTACTTCGATTAAAAAATCAACCAATGTAAATAAGGGGCCAAACCTGTATTAGATCAGCGCTTTCCTCATTACTTAATACCTATCCCAACCTTAATAATCTCTAACCTTCTTCCTTATATATCTCATTCCCTTGTCGCCCTTTTTCTTTCACATTCCCTCACTATCCCTTCTTTGCATTCCTCTCTCGGAACTCTCTTGGAACAGCTCGAGGAGCGACGGATCTCAGCAAGGATGCCTATCACCGACAACGTGATGATCACATGGAACAAGGTAGATCGATACATGAACAAGCATGGCACTCATGCTATTTTAATATTGTCGTATGTTGTTGTGTTCACTTGGATTGTGGTTGTGATGTGGTGTTGTCACACTACCCGAAGCAGTGTCATAATGTTGTAACACCTAGACCAAATCAACGATCGTAATGCCCTAGATAACACTATGATGGCCTTTCTCTCTAGCATGTTGCAAGACGTCGTTAGAGAGACCCCAAGTACCCACGTTCTAATGAACTACTTATCTATTAATTTTCTCCTAATAAGCCTTGATTACTTCACATTTAGTATATTTAATTTGAACGATATCTCATATTTATGTAATTAATCATGTCGTCACCTTAAATTAGTGGATGCTTCAAGTACTTGGTGCCACAAGTGACTTAGGTTGCACAGGAAAGGATAATTTTGGGAGGAGTTGAAGAAGATATGTACACTTGATGGTGTAAAGGTAATTCTAATCTTATGATTTGTCTTCTCCTTTCTTTGTAATATGCTACTTTGAATCTGACCTTAGAATCCCATTTCTAAAATTGACTTTATTAATTCAACAATTGGGTTAACTATTATGAACTTGACAATACACCAATCACAACTTGTGTTTTTTGTGTGGTTGGTGATGAAAGATTAACTCTTATAAGGATATAGTTGTCTTTCTTCTAATAAAAACTTCGTATTTTTGCTTCTATTACTCACAACTCAATAGTATAAGTGTGTGGCTTCTATATTTGTTATAGTTTATGCTACACTATTAATGAATTCCTTACTTTTCTTGTAGTTGGTGATCCTCTTGAAAATACTATGCTTAAGGAAATTGAATAGAGTATAAATTTGTAGATAAGGTTGTTCCAAAAAACAGTAAGTGAATTTGTTATTGTTTAGTTAATCTCTTAATTCTAAATTGCATTCTATTGTTCTTGCTGTTTTAGAAAGGAAACATAAGGAATAAGAAAAACAAAGAATATGTGACTTTTGAAGATATGTTATTATATTATTAGCACAAAGTCAAAGTTCACCTACTCAAGGATATAGTTCCTGAAAGGCAATAAAATTAGTTAGTTTGACCAAAATTTGATCAATAGTGATATTCTTCTTAGAATAATGAGTGCCAACAATAATAAACAATTGGAATATAGTAAGAACTATTCTTGAAAGAGACAATAGTAAAAGAAGGGTGACGTTTTAAGACGGTTTCCTTGATTCAACCAAGGATATATTTCTTCTACTTAATCAAATCAAGTTTCAATCATCATTTGAAATGGGCATTAGTATTAACTAGGGCATCAAGTCTCAATCATGTTTAAAATTAGGTTTCATTTGTTCTATAGATAATGTTCATAAAAACTTGCATTTGAACATTTACTTCTATAGTTATTACATTAATATTTTTTTATCTCATATGCAAAGAATGTTTGAACAATCCTTCTAAGATTTGTCAAAGCCTTAAACCAAATTTCAAATGTGTATTGGAAAAGGTTATTGATTTCAAATATCCTTAAAGATTTACTTAACACATGAAAAGGTGACAAGACTTCTAACACTAGATAGGAACCTACAAAAGAATATAAGCAAATTGTTTTATCAAAGTTTAAATGACTAGTTGATGAAAAACAATAAATGTTGTATTTTATGTTGTAACAAAGCTTTTTCAACAGAGGGAGAAGAAAGATCATTGTGAGATAACAATTACCTTTAAAGGTGCTTTAAAAATAGATGAAGAGTTGAAGATCTATATTAGTGAAGAATTTTCAAAGCCAATTCTTGTGCAAAAACTCTAACTTTTTCAAAATTCCTTATAACATTCATCTATACAAAAAGCTCTCAACCATTTGTATATCTGAGAGTTAGACTTTGGCCCTCATTGTATATCCATCTACATAAGACAATTCAAAAGTCTTAAGTGCTTCTTTAGAAACCCACCTTAAGCAATTATGGGAAGGCCAAAAGTGACTTATAGAAAGAATACTTGTAGATTAGCTTGAAAAAACTAGGCAAAGAATGTTTGTTGTAAAGCCAAATGTGACTTGCAAAAATAATACTTATATTATTTGTTATATAGTGGAACTTAGTAGTTTGCTAAAAACTAAATATAACTTCAGTGATAGAAGTGAACTAATATAAAATTTATTGTATTTTATTATTTTGATTTGAATATGTAATAGGGAGAATTATTTTCTTTGTTGTGATTTTATATCAAGAACAATCTTTTAAACTTCTTTCTTTGTCTATTTATGATATGAAGTTTTCATCAATTTGTTTTTATATAGATTAATCATCTTGTAAACATAGTTTTCAAACCTAGTTTCAAAAATGTTTTTAAAAATACAATTCAACCACTTATCTTATATTTTTCTCTATGTATAGAATTAAACATCCTTTTTTAGTGTCCCATTAAAGATAATACCCACAATCAAGAAAGCAAACCAATATCTATCAATCCAAATTATTGGCCAAGAGTTACACATGGAAATCTTAACTTGAGCCAATCTAAGCTTATTAAGCTTGGTCTAAAAAAGAGTGCCAAATCATTAAAAATTATTCAAAACTTAGGAATGTTTTGATGTATTGTTGGAAGTTCAAGACTTTGCATTCCTTTTTTTTTAGTAAGGTAAATTAATAAAGCTATTTCAATCTTCTAAGTTATAAGTATTCCTTTTAAATTTAATTTGTTTTTATTAAGAATTACATTTAGCCATAGTTGCATAAACAATAGAAGGGCTACAAAAGCCCTTAGCAATATGCAAATATAGAGGAAATTTGTCATCTAAACTTGGCAGCAGTTGTTCTAATTTCTCTAGGGATAAAAGTAGTTTGAAAGGAATAAGAAAAGCAAAAGATTGATCTTTCAAAGCATAAAGTAACAATATTTTTGAATACCAAATTTTTAAGTTTTCCAGTTCAAGTGCAAGAATAGGGACAAGTTCTTTCCTTTAGCTTGAAGGATTTATTTAGTGACAAAAGTTACTAATATAGAGGTTCTTTGAGATATAATGAAAGCAAATTAAGAAGAGAATGTCATTTGTGGGAGATATTAATGTAGAAAGCTTGAATCTTGATGCAAAAGGTTAAGTCATTGAGGGTTTTTCTTGTCATTGTAAGCAAAAGGAAAGGTTTAATTACCTTCTTAGTCTCTATAGTTGTATCAACTTTCTAATTTAGTCCATATAATTTAAAATATCATATTTTAATTTCTATACTTAAAGTATCTTAATCTTTTTGGTTCTCATTATTTAAAATCGTTTAACATTGTTATATGCATATACTTTAAAACTATTACAAAACTAAAAATGTCTAAGTTTTTTTTTGTAATTTTTTACTATTAGTTTTAGTTCTATAGCAATTTTAAAAAATTTGGATGTAAATTCATTAGACAATTTTAGATAGCAAATATCATAATGGTTTAAAAAATTACAACTATAAAAGCCAATTTGAAATATTTTAAATTATAGGATTAAAATGAAAAGTTTATGTTACTATAAGAGTAAAAAAGGTAACTAAATAAAAAAAGAAAAGAAAACTTCTGAAAGCATAAGATGAAAATTATAGAATAAAGAAGGAATTGGGGCTTTTGTTTCTTTTATAAACTAATGCAAGGACAGATGGAAACGTATTTTAATTTATAATTTTTAAAGATGATTGATAAGTTGTAGCGAACTTTTAGCCGTAATGAAATACATGCTCAAATAAAAATTGAATAGTTGGTGTTAAGTTTTGTTTTAGCTTGATTAAAAATTCCTCTTTTTGTGTACTCTCAAGAAAACATATAGGGACATATATTGGGGTCATAGAAAAAAATTTTAAGTATAGAATCTTGATAATAGCTTTTGATAGTTAGTGGAACCTAACATGGAAAAGTTAAGAGTAATGCCTGAGATAGTATTTTTTTTATGAAAAGAATAATTGTTGTAGTAGTATTAAAATACTTTATCAAAAGAATATGATATATGGAAAGAAGTTAAGCATTTTGAGCAAGTAAATAAAAAAAATGTTTCAATAAAGGAAAAAGAAACTATTTGATGAGAATCTGGAATTTTTTTGATTACAAGATTATTAGCAGCTCAATAAGGGTGAACCAATTAGCGAGGCAAATGTTATTTGACATAATAATTATGTGAAGCAAGTGTCAATATCGCATTGGAGCAGTTACAATAGTTTAAGACGTGTCAAAATCAGAGTGTTTTTTGTTATTTGTAATTTTTGTAAATAGGCAATAACGTATAATTATTTACCAGCTTTTGAACAATATATACTTCTTACACAACATTATGCCACATTCACGGCACTTTAATTTTATGGAAAAATGTGTGTTCTTACCTATCATTCTATTTTCTAGTAGAGTAGATTTAATGGTTTTCCTTTACATTCCTACAAATATCTTTCTATAACTCCTTTGTTTCATTTATGATTTGTTCGATTGCACTATTATGCTGGTTTTAAATAATATCGAAATGGATTGTAAGTATTATTAATGAAAGTATTGATGCTTGCCAATAAAATAAATTATTTTTGTTTATTAATATTCAATACCTAAAGAGAACAACGAGTACTTTGCTTGAAATTAAAAGTAAGATTAAGATTGAATACTAAATCAAATTAAAAACCATACTGGTTGCCAATTCAATTAAAGAACCCAACAAATTCACCTTGGTTATAAAAAGCAAGAAGTCCTCATTTTAAAAACTCTTATTTGGTGAATTTGTATTTTCAAAACTAAAACCAAAATTATTGATCAACAACACCACTACATTACCATTGCAATCGTCAAATCCAATTGCTTCGTTGATAGCCACTATCAAAGACCCACCCTTTTCACTTATTCACTTAATTATATGTCATTAGAGGAGAAAAAGCAAGATCCATCACCGCTATAGACCTAACCATCTCCTTTTTCACTTGGGGGCAAAGAATGATCAGAGTGGGGGATTGAGGGTGAAGAAGAACAAGTTGAAATTGTGGAAGTTTGGGGCCAAAGAGAGAAGCCTCTAGAAACGCATGAGTTATACCTCTATCAGTCAACAAAACAAGTTGAGAAGCAACGTGCATAAATACTGCACTTATTACCATATTCGAGCATGGAACCTTATGCTTAGTTTCAATCAGGGAAAACTAGGTAAAAGTAAAAGAAAGGAAAAAAAGATACGGTTATGGAAAAATTTTCTCATTTAGAGAAGAAAATAGAAGAGAAATGAAAACATAACCAGAGTTTCACATAAAAATCTTTCTCTCTAGAATAGAAAAAAATTGTAAATAAAGTGAGAATAAAGATAATAAAAGGACTATCATATCCTTTTATGATTATAATAGATAAATAAATAAATTATACTATAAAAATTGTTATTTCATTTCAAATAATTATGTAAATACTTTTAAAATTTATTGATATTTTAAATTTTATTTTGAGTTTTTGTGTTTTTTTATGTTTTTATATAGTATAGACATTCATTATGAAGAAAAAAAAAATCTTTTTTATTTTTATTTTATTAATAGATAAGATAAATATTTAAATTTATCTTAAATTTTGATGTAATATTTATCTTTTATACTTTTTATTCTCTTTAATTTTTTTACGAATAAAGGAAGGCAAAAGAAACTACACGACTATAGGACACGAAAAAGCAACCCTCCTAGCATCCTCAGATAACAAATGAGAGTTTTGTTGGGGTAGGTTGATCTAACAGAGTAAAGACAGAACTCTACTAGTGAACCAGATTATCTAAGTAATCAGAATATCTATTAGCCTCCCCATATGATGAACCCTATCAAGTCAATTATAAAAGGATAGGAGTTGAACAATATCATTGATTAGAGGATGGAGAACTTTTATTCTCTTTATTATATCTCTTTTTACTTAAGGTTAATTATGTCATTTACAACTATGTTTCTTTCCTAAATCAAACAAAATGTCAATATGAGTGATCTTTTTCATAAAATTTTAATTTTTTAATATAATTATAAAATTATTTTCATAATTTAAAATATAATTAATTTTATTAATTTAATATTTTTAGATTTATCCCGTTATCTAAGAAATATTTATTTGCACTGTGCATATATTTGATTAGCTAGCCATACAATTACAAAGAAAAAAATATAAAAAATAAAAATAAAAATAGCATGCCTACAACAGGAGAAAGTAACTACGAAGTCAGCAAAAGTAAAACCAAAATGAAATCAGCAGTACTCATCCGTTGTCCAACGTAGAAAAATAGGAATAATATAAATTATCTTCTCTATACATGCATTCAAACTCTCACATAAATCTGTAAGTGAAAGAAGCTTTCCAATATCAAACTAGAGAATCACAATTAAATTTAGTTATTAACCACAAAATTTAAACTTTTTTCTATTTTAAAAAAATTGTAAAAAATATTACTATTAGATTAAAATTATCACACAAAGATAGAAACTAGACAGATGTCCTTGTCCAATCCATGTGTAAGTCGTCAGCAGTGACGCAAAAGTCAAAAGCTTTAAAAGAAAAAGAAAAAAGCACACTTATGCGTTGGGTGGTTCCCAGAACTTAATCCTTTTTTGGATCAAGACGAACCCTTCTTAAGCACCATGCATTCCTCTACTTTCACTCACTCACGAGTCCGAATTTCAAACATGTCCACCGCAAAAACTCACGTGCTCGCCTATCCCTTCTCTTCTTCTGGTCACGTGATCCCTCTCTTAGACTTCGCCAAGGCCTTAGTCTCTCGCGGAGTCCACGTGACTCTTCTGGTCGCACCTTGCAACCAAGCCTTAGTTCCAAAAAACTATTCCCCTCTTCTCCAAATGCTTCTCCTCCCCGAGCCTCAGTCCCTGAACCCCAATCAAAACTTTCTCGTTGCCCTCATCACCTTCATGCGGCACCATCATTACGCGGTTATTATGGAATGGGCCCGGTCCCACCCCACTCCCCCTTCAGCCATCATCTCTGATTTCTTCCTCGGTTGGACACACCTCCTCGCACGTGACCTTCACGTGCCGCGTATCGTTTTTTCTACCTCAGGCGCCTTCGCGTTCTCCGTCTCCTGCTCCCTCTGGCTCGACGCCCTGCAAAACGACAATCCCGAAGACCCAAACTCCGTCGTTTCGTTCCCCAACCTTCCCAACTCCCCTGTCTACCCCTGGTGGCAGATCATACACCATTTCAACGGAACTCAAAGAGGAGGATCCGAATGGGAGTTTCACAGAGAAAACATGCTCTTCAACATCGACTCCTGGGGCTTCGTTTTCAACACCTTCACCGACTTAGAACAAGTTTACTTGAACCACATGAAGAAAGAACTCAGCCATAAAAGAGTATGGGCAGTGGGCCCGGTTTTGCCCATTGAAAACAGTTCAACCGAATGGGAAGAGCGTGGCGGGTCAAGCAGCATCTCACTACAGGACATCATGGAATGGCTCGACTTACGGGAGATAGGTTCTGTTATTTATGTTTGCTTCGGGAGTCGTACGTTTCTAACGAGTTCGCAAATGGAAGTGTTGACACGTGGTTTAGAACTCAGTGGGGTGAACTTTATTTTGTCCGTTAGGATTCCTGATGAGAGACAAGTGATGAAGGAGCCCGGTAAGGTACCGTGTGGGTTTTCAGATCGGGTGCGGGGGAGGGGTTTTATTATAAGGGGGTGGGCCCCGCAGTTAGTTATACTGAGTCACCGCGCGGTGGGGGCATTTTTGACTCACTGCGGCTGGAACTCGGTGTTGGAAGGATTGATTTCGGGGGTGGTGATGCTGACGTGGCCGATGGGTGTGGACCAATACACGAACGCCAAGCTATTGGTGGATCATTTGGGTGTGGCGATTCACGCCGCGGAGGGAGAGAAGGTTCCAGAAGCGAGCGAATTGGGTAAGAGAATTCAGAAGGCTTTGGGGAGAACGAAGGAGAGGGTAAGGGCTGAAGAATTGAAGGACGCGGCGTTGCGTGCGATTCAGAATGGTGGGAGCTCGCAGAGGGAATTGGATGCGTTGCTGAAGCTTCTAAATGAATTCAAGCACGAGGAAAGCACTTCTTGAAAACGTGGTTTTGGCGGTTGGGATTCAGTAACCGAAGGGAAAGTAATTGTGATTGGCTTTCAGGCGTATTTGGATACACACTACACTCACTGACCTCACTCATGTTTGATAGGTTCTTTTACTGAGAAGGTGGAAACATTTAGTTGCTTGCCTTAAGTTTAGTTTTTACTACTAGTAATTTATCCTTCTGATCTTCCGTGTCGAAAATGCGAGTTGTTGATGACTTGTAGTAATCACCTTCTTTAAAGTAACGTTATCACACTATTGGAATAAGTTCAACGTGAAAGCAATCAGTTCGACATTCTTTTTTTTTTATATATATATATTTTTAATTATAACGAATGGAAGAGATGCATATTAAACTTAATTGATGAGATTTGTGATCATACATATCAAAGAATAAAATAACACATTATGGGAAAAAAAAAATCTTTGTGTAAATGATTGATTTGAAAAATATACATAATAGTGTATACCGTGCTCCATTTATAGAACTTATTTCTTACAAATTAATATTTCTAAATGATATCACCTTAATCATTACCTTGAATTACAAGCAACAAAAAAAGAAAATATGTTAAAAATATAGTCCTGTTCCTGCCATTTTCTTTTACATATACTGATTATTTGGCTAAAAAAACAAAGAGAAAAAAGAAATCAATTGCCAAACTTCAAAAGTGGTCTAATGTCCAAAGTGCCCAACTCCAAGTTGTTTGCATCAGAACTTTCTTTTCGTTCAACAATGGCACAATTCCAATTCCAACCAAGTCTTCACTCGTTCACCCGAAGGCGATCACAAGAAGGCCAAAAACAAAAAATCCACCAAGATCAAAGATGTAGATGTTGTAGATGTCGTTGTCGATACTAGCTTTACGAGGTTTGAATCCACTTTATCTACTTCTTAAAGAGACCAGTGACAAGTTTCTTCGATTTCTCAGCAATTTCAAATGCCAAATCGACCAAGGTTGAGGTGCTATTCCAATCGTCCATGAATTATTTTGAGGAGGTATTCCAATCGTTGATTAATTCTTTTGTGTTTTCAATGTTCTTCAACTCCGTTGTTGTATCTTGTTCGAAAGTATCCACCACAATTTCAGCATTAATTTCTTTTTCCCTTTCTTCTATAGTGGACCCATTGCTCTCTCCATGAAAGGGCTCTAATGTCATATCAAATTTATTCAAAGAGATGCATATTACATCTAACTAATAAGGCTAGAGATTATATCTCAACGAATAAAAAGGGATTTTCATAAAAAAAAAAAAAAAAAACTCATTATGTAATTGATTGATTTGAAAAATATATAAAAGTATGTAAGATGCTCTATTTATAAAACTTATTTTTAACAAACTAATATTTTTAATTAGTTACTCTTAATAATAATATTTTTATTTTTATATTATATTATTTATTAAAATATTATAAATGACGGTATAAAAGAAAGTAGATTCTGATCCAATTCTAATTTATGAGATTCGGTTCAAACCGTAGGTTTCTATTTAGTTTTGCATGTGTACACAATAAAATAATTAATGATAAAAAAAATAATGTAAACAATAAAGTACGGAATCACGATAATATTGATTAAGTGGAAATTACTTTAAATATGAATTTATTTAATTATTTAAAGCTTTCAATAATTTTATCATATATTACAATTTATAATTAAATTACTGTGTAAATAAAATTGTATAGTTTAATGGATTTTAATTGAACTCATAGGATGTATAAGGCTTATATAATATTTTGATCATTATAAAATATGAAATTTTTTATTTTAATTTTTTAAATATTTTATTTTGATTTTAATCTTTTAAAATATTTTTTTTAATGTATGCTATTAGATAAAAAATTTAAACAATAACATAACAATACTTGTTAGATTTTGAGAGTATATTGGTTTGTCACATAATTAAATAATCTAATAGAATTTAAAAATGTAGTTTAGCAAAAAAAAAAAAAAAAAACTACTTGTGACTTGTTGAAAATGTGAAACCATTATAATATGTAAGTCAAAAAAAGGGTACTTGTTGCGTTTAATGGAAATGTAAATTTTTCTTCATTGCTTGGATGCAGGTTAAAAGCTTTGGGATTTTTACTCCTATAAA
The DNA here is from genome assembly GCA_026544285.1 of Pachyrhizus erosus. Taxonomy (NCBI): domain Eukaryota; kingdom Viridiplantae; phylum Streptophyta; class Magnoliopsida; order Fabales; family Fabaceae; genus Pachyrhizus; species Pachyrhizus erosus. The sequence goes on from JAMLFT010001250.1 coordinate 26,217, forward strand.
TAGGAAGCTCCTATTCATCAATGTGTATCCTACTACAACTCATTGTGAGAGTGAAATAATTAGTTCTTTAAGTGTATTCTTTTATTATAAGAAAGAGTGTGTAATTGTTTTATATTTATATTTAGAGAGAAGTTTTAATTTATCTTTCTTTTTCAATTGGTAAAAATATTTCTTTAGTTTTTCTCGTGATTTTTCTCTTATTTTTTGAGGGTTCTCTATGTTAAAATATTGTCTAACAATTCCTAATTTTTTTTATCTCTTATTTTAGTTTTGAGATACTACTTTGTTACCTTGGTACTCAATAGTGGTATCAAAGCTAATAGGTTGTTAACATTATTTTGTTGTGATACCTACTAGTATAATGTTAGAAAAAATTCTTAGCATATTATGTAGTTGCAACATAGTCTGATTTGACACATTAGAAACTAATTATTCTTGTTACTGGATATATGGGGTGGTAGTGTGAAAGTGCATGTCTAGGGAAGTTCTAGCTATAAAAGACTTGGTATTTAAATGTGATCGTTAGTGACCCACCTCTCTTTCTTGAGAACTTACTTGTACTAGTTCACGATCTATAATCACAATTCCAATAGGCAGTATTATTCATAACGGAAGTTGTGCAAGTCAATTCAACTAAAAAATAATTTAGTGTGAAATTATGACAACAAATATATGAGATAAAAAAGTTCAAAAGGAGTAATTTCCCTATGAAAATTGAAGATAATGGTAATTTTGAGGAAGGACAACTATCTAAATGCAATTGAAGGTAAACCCACGGAGATCACATATGAAAGGTGGAAAGAGATGGATGACAATGTTGTGGCCAATTTGTAGTTAGAAATGACAAATTTAGTTTGGTCTAGTGTTGTGGAGAAGAAAAATGCAAAGGAGATTTGAATGCTCTTATTAAGTTGTACAAGGTCAAATCATTTCGCACTAGAATATTCTTGAAGAGGAAATTATACACTCTTTGAATGAGTAAATCCTTGTTGGTGGCAAATTACATCAACAATTTGAATACTTTATTTGCTTAGCTTACAACATCATATTTCAACATAGCAAAAAAATGAACGTGCAAAGCTTCTACTTTAGAGTTTACTAGATTTGTATGATCAACTCATTATCAAGATAACAAATAATAATATTGTTGATTGTGTATCCTTGAATGATGTGGTCAGAGCTAATTTTGAAGAAAAATCCAGGCAAAAGAATAAAGAAGATAAGTTAGAAATTTCAATGCAAGCAAAGGCTAAACATGACTACAAAATGGTCAATAAAACGCAGCTTCAGTTGGAGTCAAAATCATGGTATATCAAAATCTCGAAGAAAAAAGATTTTTAAGTGCTACAATTGTGGCTTGAGAAGGCAATTGAAGAAGGATTGTTGGCATAACAAGAAGAATGGAGGAAATAATTATGAAGCATAAACCTCTCAAGGATGCGTTGCAAGTAACTCATATAATGTGAAAGTCTTGTATAGTGAAGTGACAATTAGTTCTAAAGGCAAAAGACAATTTTGTGATTACTAGATATTGGATTTGGATGCAACTTGGCACATGACTCCAAATCGAGATTGATTTTACACTTATGAACCTATCTTGGAAGGATTCTGCTTAAGGGAGATGATTATGCCTAAGAAATTGTTGGATTTAGTATTGTCAAATTGAAAATGTATGATGGTACTATTCAAACAATTGAAGGGGTACGACATGTGAAAGGCTTGAAGAAGAATCTATTGTCCATTAGATAATTGGATGACCTTAGGCGAAAGATCCATATTAAAGGTGAGATCTTAAATGTGGTGAAATACAATCTTATAGTGATGAAAGTTGTGAAGATCACAACTAATCTAGACATGCTTTTGGGAGATATGTCGCAAGAAGCAAATGCATCAATTGCAACAAAAAGCCAAGAAGAAACAATGATGAAGTGGCATTGTAGACCTAATTGTATGTCAAGGCGAGACTAGAAAATCCTTGTAGGATGAAATCTTTTGTCAAAGCTCAAAATGGTAAGTTTACCATTTTGTGAGCATTGTGTGACAAGTAAACAACATAAATTGAAGTTTGCGAGAGAAACTACTAGAAGTAAACACATATTAGACTTGATCCATTTAGATATGTGGGAATCACTAGAAATGTCTATAAGAAGAGAAAAGTATTTTGTATCATTCATTGATGATTATTCTAGGAGATTATGAGTGTACTCAATTAAGAAGTCAAATGTGTTTTCAATATTCAAGAAATTCAAAGCACAAGTGTATCTTAAAATTGGAAAAAGAATTAAGTGCGTATGGACAGATAATGGAAGAATATTTAGATGGTGATTTTCTAGCATTTTGCAAACAAAAGACAAAGCACAATTCCACATACACCTTAGCAAAATGGAGTGACACAATGAACAAATAAAACTTTCCTCTAGAGAACTAGAGCTATGTTGAGAACAATAAGAATGATCAAATCTTTTTGGACAAAAGCAGTCAAAATTTCCAATTTCATGATAAATCGATTACCATCACCATCAATTGGTTTAAAGACATCGATGGAGATGTAAAAAGGAAAATTAGTCAATTATTCCTTTTTACATGTGCTTGGGGTGTTTTGTGTATGAAATGTACAACTCCTAAGAACAAAGTTAGATCCAAAATTTGGGAAATGTATATTTTTGGGTTATGTTAACAATGTTATGGGGTATCGGTTATGGGATCTCATTGCCCACACGTAGTTTTTGGAGAAAATGAATTACAAAGTAAGCAAAAAAATGACAACACTATTAAAGACACTATTGTAGTGTAGATAGAGAAGAAGTTTGGAGAAGATAACTCTTCTAAAGCAAAACACAAGCACGAAGAAAAAGAACCAAATGAGGTCAATGATAGAGAAAAGCTTCAACAATCAACACGAAAAAAAATTTCACCATTTTGGCACTCAAACTTTGTCATGGCAAACCATGATGTATACTGTCTTCAAATTAAAGAATGAGAACCATCAACCTTTCAAGAGGGTGTGAGCAGTTCATATGTTTCTCTAGGGATGACGACAATGCATGAAGAAATGAAAGCCCTACATAGAAACAAGACATGGAAACTTGTTGAACTTCTAAAAGGATGGAAAGCCATTGGGAGAAAATGAGTTTATAAGATCAAACAAGATGGTAATGATCAAGTGGAGTGATATCATGCAAGATTAATGGTGTCAAAGATATGCTAAAAAAAGGTATTGACTTCAACTAGATATTCTTGCTAGTCATTAGATTGACCACAATAAAAGTTGCTTTGACTATATATGCTACATTTGATTTACATCTTAAATAGTTGGATGTAAAGACTATTTTTCTACAAAGAGAACTTAAAAAGAAAATATACATATTCCCACAAGAAGGCTTTAAAGAATAAGGAAAATAAAACTTGGTTTGTAGGTTAACCAAATCTCTATACGGTCTAAAGTAGGTACTAGGGTGTTGGTACAAGATATTTGATTCCTTCATTATTAACCTTGGTTACAACAAACTAAATACAGACCATTGTACATACTATAATAGGTTTGATGATAATGATTTCATCATTTTACTGTTGTTTTGTGGATAACAAGTTGGTGATAGGCCCTAACAAAGATCAAGTCCAAGAATTGAAGGTACAATTAGCCAGGGAGTTTGATATGAAGGATTTACAACCAACAAACAAGATTTTAGGGATGCGAATTCATCGAGACAAAAAAATAGGAAGATTTGGCTTTCTTAAAAGAATTACTTACATAAAGTCTTGCAAGGCTTCAACATGCAAGATTGCAAGCCAACTTTAATCCCACTTCCTATCAATTATAAATTACCCTTAAGTATGTCTCCCAATAATGAAACAAAGAGGATGAAAATCTCTGGAGTATAGTATGCATTAGTGATCAGAAGCCTTTATGTATGCTATGATTTGTACAATACTAGATATTGCACAAGTAGTGAAAGTGGTTAATAGGTTCATGGCATATCCAAATGGAAAATACTGGATTGTTGTTAAGAGGATTCTTAGATACATAAAAGGAACCTTAGGTGTTGCATTATGTTTTGAAGGATCAAAATTTATTGTCAAAGGCTACATAGATTCATATTTTATAGGTTGTTGTTGCTTTTTCTACTACAAAAGCTTAATACATGACAACTACCCAAGCACACAAGCAAGTTATATGGATTTGAAAGCTATTGGAAGAACTTGGGCACAAGCCATAGAAGACTATTGCATATTGTGACAATCAAAGTGCCTTACATATTAAAAGGAATCCAACCTTTCATTATAGGACAAAGCACATAAGTGTCCAATACCATTTTGTCATAGAAGTAATAGAGGAAGGAAGTGTGGACATGCATAAAATTCACACCAAATATAACCTAGCAGATGTCATGACCAAGTAAATCAATACAAATAAGTTTATATGGTGTTGATCCTCTTTTGGCTTATTAGATATGTAAGTAACAAGGAATTCACAAGGTGGAGAGATCTTTGTAAATTCATAAAAGTAGCTTTAAGTGAGAAATTGTTGAAAATGCGAAACCATAAAGTCACATTTTGTGGTTTGTAAGTCCAAAAATGTACTTGGTGCATTTAATGAAAACGTAAAATTTTCTTCATTCCTTAGGTGGAGGTTAAAAACTTTGGGATATTTACTCCTATAAATAGAAATTTTGTTCATCAATGTATATCCCACTACAACTCATTGTGAGATTGTACACTAGAATACTTAGTTTTCTTAGTGTATTTTTTTTTTTATTATAAGAGTGTAATTGTTTTCTCTTTATATATAGAAAGAAGTTGTAATTTTTCTTCCACTTAATGAAAATATTTCTCTAGTTTTGTTTGCAATTATTTTTATTTGTTGAGGGTTCTCCATATTAAAATATTGTGTATCAATTTCTATTTTTTTTTCATCTTTTATTTTAACTGTGAAATATTTTGTTATTTTGATACTCAACATTATTATTTTATCAAATTTTTTTTTATAATGTGATAAATGAATAAACTATTAATGTCACTATTATGTTATTTGAAACAAAAAAATTTAAAGTTTTAAAGAATTAAAATAATTTTTTTTATTTTATAATGATTAAAAAAATATTTAAATTAATATATAATATTGTAATTAACTAAGTCATCGATATGTCAGAACATATAGTAACTGAAAAATGTCTTATTTAAAAGAAATAAGGAATTATAAAGTTGATAATATTAAATTATTTAAATAATAAAAATTTACTCTTTAATATAACTATCAATAATTTTTGCACCCGTATCATATATGGGTCCTTTTATATTGAGATATATTATATACGATCCACAGTGGATCATTAGATTTTACAGCTCCTGGTTTATTTTATTTTTTATTTGTTTAAAAAAGTACAATGATTTTATTATCCTTAATTAATGAATTTGAAAAACTAAATGGTCAATGCAGGCACAACTTTCCCTTGAATCTTTTTCTCCTTCATTGTGGAAACATGATTTTATTGAACCTATAGTTAATCAAATTCGATCTATTTAACCTTAAACTTGGAAACTTTTGGATTTGAACAGTTTTAGATGAAATGTCATCGATGAATTCATTAGCACCCATTACCGTTCTCTGCTTCTCCCTTGGCCTCGTATTCTAACTCCCTCTCACTCTGGGTTCTCAACGTGAACGTGCCATCCACAGAAGAAGTTTGTGCACTCTTTCGTGCACCCGTACTTCACTGGAGAGGCCAGATGGTGTTCCACACCACGACAAAGTCGAGGTAATGATTCTATGTGTATACGATTGAATGTTGTTAAAATTAGATACTTGAATAGGTTAAGGTTGAATGGTTAAACTGTAATTAAATTAGTATTAATAAAATAATAATAATTAAATAATTTATAAAATAATACTAAATATGTAACTTTATAATATTAAAAATTAAAATAAAATATTATTTATAA
>JAMLFT010001251.1:0-32146 GCA_026544285.1 Pachyrhizus erosus
GTGCTCTTCCGATCTTATTAATATGATTTTTAAAATAATTTTTTAAAAATTAGTAAATTTATCATATACAACAGTTTGTAATTAAATGATAATGTGAAATTATTTTATACTATCAATATTTTTTTTCTAAAAGTAAATAATTATCTTAATTATGATATTTATAACTTATATATATTGTGATTTGAATTAATTAAGATAATTATGAATAATATATATTTTAATTAAGGTAATAAAATCCAATAAAAATAATTTTTTCATATGGGATTTGACTTTATCTTTCGAAGGTTGTTTTTAATGTGTTGTATTATTTAGAATTAAGTAAAAAAAGAATATCAAAATTTTAATATTTCATGACGAACAAAGAGTATGCACATTAAAAAAAAAAAAGTGTATCAACAGATATTAAATAATGTTTAAGATAATTAAAAGCATCAACCTGACTTTTATTTCAATTTACCTTATTTTTCATTTGGAGTGTTCTGTTTATTTTTTAATATTTTAGATTTCTTTCAACTTTTTTTACAATTATCACTTATCTTTCTTTCAAAAACTCAATATTCATCATTATAGTCACAAGTTTTTGATTAATTTCTTTCAGTTGTCAAATCTTTCATACTATTTTCTTTTTCTTTTTCAATAAAAGCAAAGGAATCCTCTCTTACTTGTAAACAAGGATACAACAAACTGGGAAACCCTTTTGTGAACCATGGGTTTTTATTCTGCTTAATTCATTTTTAATTTGGGTTATAAGTATAACAATTAGGGATGACAAAGTATTTGTATCCACAGATAAAATTTATTATAAATTAAAAATAAATAGTTTAATAGGTAATTATGGGTATACTAAATGTGTTTTTATCTACTTGCTTATTAACAAAACATGGGTTGGTAGTAAGGTATCCGAACCCACAAATATACATAATTTATAATTGCTTAAATACTTTAATTTATATATAAATTAAGTTGCTATAATTTAATTTTAGTATAAATATAAATAATTCAAAGTTATTTATTTTTAATAAAGTATATGCTTTAAAAGTTTTTGTTTTTAGTATAACTAGTACATACGGGATAATTTATGAGTAGGAAAACAATATTTTTTATTATTTAAAAATAAATTTAAAATACAAAAAATATTTTTATAAAAATTAATATGACATGACAACATAAATTTATTTTAACTTTTCATAATTAAATCACCTCTAAGTTATAATTTGTCTCAAATTTTATTTATTATCATTGTAAAATAAAGAGCTAAGATTTTAATTAAATATTTTAATCAATTAATATAATTAATTATCTTTTTTTTTATCTAAAATACTTATCTTCATGTGATATCAATATTTATCTACTTAATTTAGATATTAATAAAACTTCATGTATATGTATAAAATGCCGACAAATTATATTTAAATTAAATTATAAGTATTCATAAACCTTATAAACTTTATATATAATGAATTAATGCTAAATTGATTTTAAAAAAGAATTTATACACGATGAATTTTTTTGACAATAATATAATACAATAATTCAAAATATCTAATAAGTATCGATATATATTAAGTTGGTTATATGGGATGCAACAATTTTATTATTTATATTTCTATTACAAACTTTAAAAATGTATAATTTTTTTCAATAAAAATAATAATTTAATAATCTATTATATTTATAATATGCTATATTTATTTCAATTAATTTGTAAGAATGGATCTGTATAGAGGCATGCCTTTTAAAATTTAAAGTGTTACAAGTACTAATTTCCTTCACACTTTAAAGCACTTTTAGTGGTTTCAAAGTTTTGAATGGTTATTAGTTTGGAGAGAAAAAATGTTGTTTATTCCCCCTCCCTCGACATAATTTAGAGATTAGAAATGATGGATATACAAATACTTTTGTATTACTAAACACTTAGAAAGAGAAATAGAATAGTAAAAAAATAAAAATAAATAAAAAAATTATTTGATTCATATAATTACATAATTTTTATCTTTTAATTTTTATATTTAAAAATTATTTCTTATAATCTTTATACAAGCATTTTGAGTTCTTTTTTATTTTTGGAGTTACAAAATAACAATGACTAAAAGGTAAAATTGTGTAATAATAAGAACAAAAACGTTCTAAAAGTGATTGTATAAGGATCAAGACATATAATTTTTTCTAAAAAAATTAAATTTGATACGTGATAAAATGTGACTTAAAAAAAATAGATTTTTTTTTTAAAATAATGACAATTAGGTATATACATTTCATAGGTTTCCATGTATTTAGAGATTGAAAATCATGGATATACAAACACTTATGTATTACTAAACATCTAGAAAAAGAAATAGAATAATAAAAAAAATATTTATTTAATTTCTATAGTTGCATAAACTTTATATTTTAGTTTTAATACTTGAAAATAACCTCTTTTAGTTTTCATATAAACATTTTTGGTTCCTTTTTGGTCATTGGAGGTATAAAATAACAATAACTAAAAGATAAAGTTGTATAATGATAAAAACCAAAAAAAAATCTAAAAATATTTGTATAGAGACTAAAATAAATATTTTTTTCTAAAAAAATAAAATATGATACGTGATAAAATGTGATACAAACAAAGATTAAAAAAAAATGTCAATTAGGTTTATACATTACAAAAGTTTCTGCGTATCATTAGTATTTAGAAACATCTTAACATTAAAAAATAGTATTTATAAACATCTCTCTCAACAAAATGTAGTTAATCATTTTGTGAAAATCAACAATTTTAATTAACCTTAATTTTTTGTTATTACCATTATTTTGTTTCAATACCTAAACTTAGGTTTACATGCTTAGTGATGCTTAATAGCTAAATTGAATGATCTCTTTATAGTTTTAGCATGTGGTATACTTATAGTTTATAGGAAAAGATTCTTTTTGAATTTAGTAGTATCATCATTGACAATAAATATTTGAGTAAATTATATAATTACATATTTTAAATTCAAATATAAGACCATTAATTAATTTGAAACTCAAATCTAAGCTAGAACTCAAATTTAAAATAACCTCATTCAATAGTACAACTTCTATTGAACTTAACAACTAAGATTGAAGGGAAAGAAAAATATATTTTTGTTTCTTATACTTTTGATCAAACTTGGTCTTGGTCCTATACTTTCAAATCTATGAAATTAGTCTTCCAATTATAAGAAATTTGTTGTTTTAGTCTCTCTCTCATTGACTCTATTAGTAACACAACAAACAAATGGTTAGCGTTTATGATTTATGACAATTTAAAACCCCCAAATTTTGATGTAAAAATGATTAAACTTAATAAATTTTCTAGTGATTTTTTTACCATCACAAAGTAGAATTATATCATTTTAGTTATTTTCAACTTTGAACTAGCCCTAAAATCAAAATATTCAAGTATCCACGTTTGAATCTAAACAATACTCAAACACCAACAAAAACACATTCAAATTAAACGATCAATGAAATTTATTATTTCAAAAGCAAAAGACAATAATAAAAGATAAGTGTAGAGATGAGGTAGACACAAGGGTAAGAAAATTGGAAAAAAAAATATTATTTTCTTGAAACAAGGAAAAAACACATAAACAACTAAGTAGTTTTTTTTTCTTTGATAACATAACTCTTTATGGTTTGTTCTTAACATCAACATTGCTCCTGAACTATTCAACAAAACGCATACAAAAGATATCACATGGAACACCATATTCTCTATTTACTGGCAAAATGACTTTCTATAACATTCCATAAGACCCTTCCATTCCATATTACTTAAGAATGTCATTTTTTAAAACTCCATGTAGTCATGTGAGTCCAAAACGATAATCTCAACCACACATTCCATTATTTTACCATGATACTAAAGAAGAATGTCACATCTTATAATGTCATGAGTATGAGGTTTGGTTGTATGAAGGAAGCATAAAAGTTTTTTAAAGAGATGTTGTGTCCAAACATCATGTCATACACTACATTGGTTGATGGGTATGCAAGGATGGAAGCTAGGATTAGGCAAACAAGGGTGTACTTTTAAGTAATGTCTGGTAGGAACATTGATCATGAATTGTGATGTTCAATGACATGATGGAAAATGGATTTTTGAGGAAGTGTGAGAAACAATTGATAGAATGTCTTCCGAGAATGATGTTGTCAAGATCATTATGATTAATGGCTTTTGTAATCAAAGGAAGATGAAAAAGGCTATAACTTTGTTTAAAGAGATTTATGACAAAGATCACATTTCTTGGAGTCAATGTGTTTTAGTTGGTGTTTTAGTATTGCTTAGATTCAAATAGGTTGTTGGTGCTTAAATAATTGACTTTGGGGCTAGTTTAAGGGTTATAGTTAGAATGATAAAACTTTATTTTGTGACAATAAATTTTAAGATTTTAAATTGTCATAAAATGTATTTCATACTGTTATAAATCATAAACATCAATGATTTGTTTGTTATGCCAATAACAAAGTGAAAAGGACTAAAACCTAGGATTTCTTATAATTAGAGGACTAATTTCATCAATTTAAAAGTACATGGACCAAGAATTTGACTAAAATTTTAAAGACCAAAAACATATTTTTTTTCAATTTAAAAATTTACCCATAAACCATTTTCACAATTTTATAAACATACATATAAGTAATTTTTAATAAATGATTTTTAAATTTCTTTTCAATTAATTTATATCATTAACATTGACAATAAAAAATAATTTATTTTAAAGCACCGGAATAAAAAATCTTCCCTAAATGTTAGTTAATATATAGCCCCTAGCTGCGTGCATGCACCGATACAACTGCAGAGTGAGTCAGTGACTTGGAGCCGCTGCTCAACTCAAGAATGGAAACCCTAGACTCAGCACCATCAACTCCATCGAGAACCACCGATTCTAAGCCTCGATCCTCATCTCCATTGCCGACATCGGTGCTCAGGCTATGGAGGCCAGCCGCGCAGCGGAATTTGAGGAACCAGTGGTCACAATTGGCATCGTGCAAGAATCGATGGTCATCTGCTTCTTCCGCTGGAAGATCTCACGCAACTGCTCTCGTCAATTCTCATCTTTTGCAAAGGTATTATTTCCATTGTTGGTTTCGCACTCAAGCAAAATCATAGCATCACTGTGAACTTAGTTGAATTTGGATGTTTTCTGCGATGGAATTAACAGCGTGTTTGTATCTGTTTATGTATTCATACTTTAGCGTATTATCATTGTTCTTATCATTTAGAATTTGTTTTTAATGTGTTCGGCGTGTAAGGTGCTGGTGGTTATGCTGTTGCTGTTTCGTGATTGATGTAGGTACATGCCTGATATGAAATTAGGTGTTCTGAGCGATATGCCTGATATAAAAAAGAGAGCTTGTTTGAAACTATTTAAGCAGCAGGTATTGTTGATTTATTCTTTTGTTAGTCTTATCATTCTCCTCCCACAAAATTTCCTCTTTTGTTCCCTTAAAGTATATGGCATCATTATAATATCCATTGCTATGGTTATTGTACCTGTTTCAGGAACTGCAAAGGAGCAAATTATTGCTGTCTTATAAGGACATGGTATGTCATATCCATGTTTTATCTAAAACTTGGACCATTGAAATATTTGTACTAGCAAAGAAATGTAATGAGCATACATTATGGCATGTATTTAATTGCAAAAGCTGCTGGCTCGTCTGAAAATTTGTTGTTGATGCCATATAATATTGAATTCAATGACTTCCAATTTTTGTTCTATGAAGAGGGAAGACACCCGCACCTGAGCACACACACAATGACATGCAAAATTCTAGTGCCTCTTTAACTCCTTTTTAATGGAAAATAGAAATTGCAATCTAAAAAGAAGCAATTCTGGAAAATATATCTGTCACATAATGGAGGCAATTGTTAATGGAGGCAACTGTTCACTTAATGATATTGAATGTATTTATCTATTTAATTTTTGTTTTTATGTAACTTCAGGTGGCCATTGTAAGTGACATGATCAAGGTTAGCAGATCAATGAAATGTTTTCTCAAAGGATCAAACAATAGTCCGCTGTTACAATTTTCTTATAACTCAGACCAGAATGATTCTGGAGATGGTGGAGATGGTGGTGGAATTCCAGTATTTACATTTTATTCAATCACTTCACATGGTATGACATTATTTGCTAATTAAGCATTGAACGTTTATACAATTATCCAGTTCTTCAGATGATTTACTAGTTGTTTTCCCCATTTCATTCGGTTTTTTTATGCACAAATTTTCATTTAATGAAGCAGGACTTCAGATCTAGCTAGGAATAGGCATTCATTGTAGAAACTTTTAATCCTTAGGAGGTACTATTGTTTTCGTTTTGAACATTATTTAGTTGCTTACCACAGATTGAGTTTATGGAAAAGTTTCAACGCTGAGACTGTATTTCACAAATTTTCCCTTTAAGTTGGATAAAAGAGAAATTTACAGAATACATGTTTCTTTCTGATAGAATTGTCAGGTCTTAAATGTACTATGCATGGTTAGACAATCTTTGAGTTTTAGCCTAAATATTATAGAATTTTTAAATTTGTTTCAAGAGAAGCATAAATGAAAGCGAGAGAACACTTGAAATCATGCTAAATCTGAGAAAATAATATTCAATGATAACAATGTTTCTTCCACATAGAAATCAATGCATTTCTTTAATTTTCTTTCCATGTAACTAAAACACGGGGGAAACAACAATGCTATCAGCTATGCATTACCTGACAAATTATTCATGTAAATTGTGCTAAAATTATGAGTTCTGAATTCACAGAGAAATTCGCTAAGGAACTGGTTCAGATGTTTAGCTTGGAACTATGTTTGAAGGTGAGTTGCAATTTCTGCAAAAAAAAATTTCATTTTATATTTGATTCCGAACTTTGTTCTTATTGGGGAACTTATTTAAAATGGGCAGCGATTACTTCTTGTTGAATTTATGTCCATTGGTTATGACACTTCAGCAGTAAAACAGTTGCATTGGTCAACTCAGCTTTATGATGATGAATTTAAAGATTTGAGAAACTGCAATCTGTACTGTGAAGTGACTCATGGGCCAGTTCCACCAAGATTGAGGGATGGGAAATCTGACATTGATGCTTTAAGATTTGACAACCAACCCAATCCTGAGGTTTTACAGGTATTCTATTTAATACCACATTTGCTCTTGAATTCATTGTGAAGTGTCTATATTTGACGTTAAAAAATATAAAATTGAGATATTACCATCAATTTGACACTTCAAAACTGCACGGTCTGGAAATCTAAACTACTCTATGATACATTACTGTATTTTAGACTGGTTTTGATTAGCTCACCATTTTAAATTTGGGAGAATAAATTTCTCCGGCATCTGCAAATTGTATGGACTTAACATTTTTTTTTGGGGGGGGTTGTGGTGGGGTTAAGCTAGCATGAGTCTGGTGTGGTTTTTATCACTTTCGATACCATGTCTTTGCAAGGGTTTATTCACAGTTTCTTGTATTGGAGTACCCTCTCTTTCTGATTCAAGAATTGAATCAAGAATTAATGTAAGCACAGCGAGTCAGTGACTACAGTTGTATAAGAGAATGGAAAATCAACTTGTGCAATTACTAAAATTAAAAAAAAAACATTGATTTTGGAAAGCAAGTTTGGAAGTGGATTATTACCTAAGAATAGTGTGTGAATTGTTATTTTCTCCCTACTTTTAAGCCTTTGAAAAAGTACTTGTGCCAGTTCGAACAATGCATGTTTTTTCTAGTACACATGTAATGTAATATATGGTTTCCTTTCTATAATGATTTATCTAAATATACTGTACACAACAGGTTTATTTAGCAACATGGCTTGCAGAGGCGAACATAGACACTCTCAGGTAAGATTGCAATGAAATTCATACTTAAAATGTATATCAGTGTCCAAAATGCTTCTAATCTTCCCCTTCGCTTTACCTCTTTAATCAGAGTGAATGAGACATTTGCAATTGTTGGGGAGGAAATGCAAGTTCGCATATGTTAAAGCTGCCGTCATCAGGAGTGAAGCCTTTAGCATTGAATGACATCGTCTTGAAGTCAAAATGAATGAATGAATAGGCAGGTCTTCACACTCTTTTTAAACATTGTCATACTTCGCCATACGAAAAAAAGAGTGGTAAGAGACGTTCATGGCTTGCTGTTACAATTGATGGTTTTAGTCTCACAACAATAACAAATTGTGGACAGATCACAAGGACAAACAGAATCTTCGTATGCGGATGAGATTTGCTCAAAGCAGACTTAGCAATATAATATGTTGCAAAAATGTGGGAGGTACCAAACTATTTTTCTATGGCGATTTTTTTCCCGTTATAAAAGTTTCATACAATTTTTGAAGAGAATAACTGAACTTGCTGACTAGTAACTTGAACAACTATATCTCATTATTTTCATTGTCAAATTGAATTGAGACTACAAACAACAATGTTTGAGTTTGCAACTTGGATTTTGGGTTGGATTAATGATATGGTCCAAAAGCTAATATAAAAAAAAAGAAATTGATATAAAAAATGTTAACCGAAAATTAATTTGGGTTATGTTTTGTCAATGTCAATTTAATTTTATATTAAAAAATTGGAAGAGTTCAAACTTCAGTTGGTTTAATTATTTATTTTAAAACTCTTTCCTTTAGATCTCCACTATTTGTTTATTGAATTATGTATGTAAATTCATGACAAGCAGCCAGGTTTTATGGTCATTGCGTTCTAATTATCTTTATACTACTATTCGATGGATAGTCATTGGATGTTTCGTACAAAAAAGGTATAAATATGTTGACAAAGTAGGTGTTAACTTTCCTTTTCAATGCCTTTTGACATCATGTCAACGTTGGTGTCCCTGCTTTCTCTTTTGGCATCATCCTTTGGGTGTGCGCAAGTACACAATCATGCTGCAAGTTTATTTACGATGACTGCCACAATCTTAAATGAATGGGACCGGTTGCATCGACGAGGATATTGTCTTGTATGCATTAGCACATGGGTATAATTAGTCAATTCGAATTAGTATCCGAAGACGTTGACCATTTTTCCACAATATACACCATGAACGTAAGGGAAAATAATAACCAAGTGAACGATTATTAATTGTTTGGAACGATTTGGACCATGCCCGACAAATAAAATGCGTCGAAAGAAACATTCGTTTAGTAATTTTGGGGCGAGCTATAACTATGCCGAGATTACCAATGTAGCAAAAGGAACTCACCATAACCACGATGCAGCAAAAGGAAAAAAATGTAGAAATGTTAAATAGCCTGTAACATGAGTATGATTGCGAAATAAGAAACCAACAACGCATAAAAAAGGTATTCTTTACCCAAATATCGACAAATAATGAGTAATAACAGTTCACCAAAATGTATATATTCATAACGCTAAAAGCAAACTATTGATTCTCACAACTAAATTAAGAACCAAAGACACTTCTATCACTCAAGACATCTGGTTAAAACTATGTCAACTAACACTATCCTGGAAACTGGAAGCAACATTGACAGGAGATTATATAATACTAATAATAGTCACTATATTTTGATGTATAACAGACCGGCCAGTGTTTCAATGCCAAAAGCAACCAATGTCTCCTAAATGCCCTACACACACATGCTCTTACCATCTCCCCAACAATGTGCAGGATATGCATGGGCTGAGGGCTTAGAATAGCTCCACAACAAGGAGTATACATACAAGAAAATGATTTTGTTTTAAAAATAATTGAGTGAAGGTGATCAATGCTAATTATTCTACGACATACAGATACAAGAAAATGCTTTGAAATTGAGAACAAATATTATTCAGTAAATATTTTACAGCTTATGCTAATTAATTGAACAACCGAACCAATGGTATGGTTAAAATTAGGTAGATTCACATGTTATATTAGTACATACAAATACAGGAAAATGATTTCAAATTGAGAATATGGAAATGATTAAATAACAGTTAACATCTTATGTTCTATAAAAAAAACAAAAATAAACATTGAACAGCTTATGCTTAACTAATGAGCTAAAACCGAGCCAAATGGTATGGTTAAAACTAAGTGAACTGCATATCTTATCTTCTTAATATATACAAAAGGCTTGGAACCTGAAGACCAAAAGTAAAAGATAACTAGATTGCGAAGATCTAGAAATACATACATACATATATATAGATTGAAAAGATCTAACAGCCTCCATTGATTGAGGAGGCAGTCTAGTACCATTCTTCTCCTACATTGCCAGTTGTATGGTTCTATAGCGATGAAGTGCAATAATATAAGTTGAAAGAAAAGGATCATAAACAGGAGGTTGGGAGACAACTGACCAAGAAAGATGGAAAAATGAATTAATTAATTATCAAAGTGAAAGACATTGTACCCTGTCTGGGAGATTTCTAGGCATTGGAACTGCAGTAACATATTTCTGGGGGCATGATTTCAGAGCATTTGCAGCTGCGTCAGACGATGAGGTTTCTGCCCCATCATTTTGCCCCCGACCATGGAACTTAGCAAATCGATTGATGACAGAAAATCTTTCTAAATCCTGACATTCCACTCTTACGTCCAAAACTGAGGCTCTGCTATCCAATCTGTATCATCAAGATAAAAAAATGGTAAAAAAAAAGAATTGCATGTGAAGATAAACAAAAGCAACAGACAGGAAAAAATAACCTAAACCTAAAGTCGTGGCAGAAGACAACCGAAATAAAGAGAACACAGAAGGCCAATGTTTCATATCACAGTATATGACCCAAGGGATATTGCAAATATCATCATTCCCATGTAAAATCAATCGGTGAAGGCAAACCAAAAAATAGCTGGCACGTACTGCTATGTCAAAAATTTGAGTAAATTTGCAGTTCATCAGAACAAGCATCATAATACCCTTTTTCCTCACAACTATGTCTATGAGCTAATTGATATAATTTTGCTTCTCCTAGACTTTTTAATCATCTACTTTACATGAGAAGAGATACAAGTTAGAAATATCAAAAGCTGAAAACTTCCACCAACAGAAACACTTAATGATTCTTTCTACAGTAAAACAAGTGAAATAGGATGTCCAACCAAAATTTTCCAGAGAAATCACTTATGTCAGCAAAATCTGCATATTTCACAAGCAATTGAACCCATTCTTTGAAGCAAAAGGAAAGTAAAAATTGGCCGGAAATATTCCATTATTTCAATTTGTCAAATCAGTTGTTTCATGAAATTTTATTACCACAGAACAGGAAAAGGCAACATATCTTAGAAAAACCTTTTATTAATTTGAGACATACTACCAAAGCACCTTTTCATTTGCATTCATACACACAGATGAACCTTTGTATGAAATTTGTTACTCAAACAGACCGGCCATATTATTTGCCAAGGCCATGAGAAAAATAAACACAGTGAATAGTACCTCAATATATCATTTTCCAGTTTCCTTGCTCTACCAACAAAGTCTTCCACTTTCAAACTGTACTGATCAATTTTCTCAGATGCTTTGAGCTTATCAGGCAGGCTACAGAAAATATCAATAAAAAATTTAATTAATACAAGTGACATATTAACAAATCCAAAACATAGAATCATGCTTGTATGGTTAAGATTAAGGGTTTCTACGGAGCTTATTTGGGCTTACCATATGATGAATGCATGTCTTTGGTTAAGTTTATGAAAGTAACTCATGACTTTCCTATAAACTCTTTTTAGTTTATTTTAATATGATAGTTTGAAGTGAAGCTTAAAGAAATAACCTTATTAAATAGATGCTTAACTAAGTTGTTTACCCAAAAGCATCCAAAAACTAAAGTCGAGCAATTTTTTTGAGTGGTTGTGTAACTTTTAAATAACTTCTAACAATGGTCATCTATGTAAAATGGAATGATCAAAATTAGCTCTTACATCTCAATATAAGATAATGTTCACTTGATATGACCTTTATGATACATTCCAAACCATCATATGCTCATTCAAAAAGGAGAAAAAAAACTTACAGGTCTTTGCTGCCAGGGGACACTAGTGTGTCACTTCCAGACCAAGAGACGGAACTGCATGCATCTCCTAACACTAATCTAGCAACCGAGTAGACCACACTTTCATGATGGACCTTGACATCTGCAGAGAGAACTGCAGCTGAAGGAGGGTCAAGTAGTTGCTGCATAAGCTGTGTCGTTAACACAAGTCTTCTTTTCGGCTTCATCATTGGCAAATCTTCAACTAGCTCAGCATCATCCTCAACCTAAAGTCATATATGGAGCAACATGAACTCATAGTAGCAAATGAATTTAGAGATTTGGTTTAGACTGATTTAATTATGAACAAACCTTCTCAACCAATCTATTTGCAGCTTGTGCCCAGTCTAATTCTGCCACACTGCCAAACAATAAGGAACCTCAATCTTAGAAGTTACAAAAATAAAATAAAAAGCATAACTAGTGAATATCAAACAAGATTTAAATATATTATATAGCAAAAACACAAGGCATAAAATATTTTTTTGAAATTGAAAACAGATCTAGCAACAAGTGAAAGAGACAGGATCTTTTCCAACTTCTAGTCAACAATAATAGCAATAGAAAATTACAAGCGCATTAAAAGCATTATTAGATCCTATAATCAAAATTATCAGAGAACATGGGACTGAAGAATGAAGATGTTTTGTGTAAATTAATCTAAAATGAGTATGTGATATAAAATCACATAATTTTGTCAACCACCTGATATCTTGAAGCCGTTCAGAACCCTGACTCAGCTGTTTATGCCATGGTATGAGTTCAGATGTGGAACTTTTACGCTTCTTTGGTCGCATACTAGACAGATCCGGTTCAACTACGGGAGGAAGCAATAACTGGGAAGGCAGATGCTCACTTGCAACTGAAGTAAGCAATGGATTTTGCCCAGCATCATTGAGACTGTTAACTTGCTCCATTGAATTAGCAAGATGCAAACTACCAGATTGGTTCCTTATAATTAAAGGCTGCTCCATAACTTTTTGAGGAGTCATTGTCCGTACATCATACATTTGCAACATCTTACCATTTTTAAAAGCTCCATACTGCTCAAACCATGATGGAGCCATCTGAGGATTTATCACAGAATGCTCGCTTCTAACAGAAGCTACTTTGTTATTATTAGCAACATTGAGAGCATTTCTCTGACCATATCCAACCACCTCCTGAGAAGATGGACTAGCATCACGTGCATCACCTGGCTTTGTTGAAAAGCTGAGCAAGTTCGGATCTGATGGTGGCACTGAAGAACTATTATCTGATACATCTTTGACTATGTTATTGTATCCATATGTCTGTGGTCCATGGTTGGATATGGAATCTACCTGTTGTTTGTCCATCACATTATCTGAAACCTTGAACCTCTTGACATCTCGATTACTAGGATCAATCTCCATATGTTTCATGGAGTGAACTTGATTTAGCATAGAGAAATTATGATGCAAGAAATTGTTTGGTCTTAAAGACCGGCCAAAATCTTCAATATCTTTAGAGGTAGCAGCTGGGCTTGATTGAGACGCATCAGATGTATATTTCACAAGCTCCTTCACCTGTGAGGCACTTGCAGTCTCTTCAACAGCATCAACACTCTCAGGCAATACCCGCTGCTCGGAAAGGTGACCTTTCTCTGAATCTTCAATACCTGGCTTCTGTGGCCCTGTTGTAGTTTCACAAATAATAATTGGTTGGGGATGGGATGGAATCTTCAAAGCATTAGGATGTTGCTTGCTAGAAACACTTGTCCACACATTGTGTGGAACTTTTGAAGGGGCGCTCTGTTGAGATGATGTAACAGAAGGATGAGGAGCAGTGCCAGTCTCCAATGCAGAAATTTTCATGGTTGGATCTCCAGCACGAATTTGACTCATACTATCTATCTGAGACATGCTCTGAGCAGATTGCAATTCCGATTGACCAGTTTGAGCTCTTTCACAATATTCATCTACCTGATTAGTGGAAGCAGTCTGATCAACAAAAGTTGCATTGTCACATTGGGTATTTGCTACTTGTCCACCAAGATTAGCCACATTCTGATTTTGAGTATGGATCCTTGAAAAAGGAAAGCCCGAAGTGAAAGCCTGTGGAATATTTCCCAGTGCACTGTACTGTGAGGCTTTGTCAAATATTTGTCCCGAGGAACCAGAAATGTTATTTCTAAGCTCATGAGGTGACTCTCGAGAAGGAAAAGTCTGAGTAGCAGCCAACCAAGTATGACCCTTATCCCCTGTCTCAGATGCAACATGGGTTGTAGCATGAGAAGTTGCCATAGGAAGCCTTTGAGTAGGAGGAGCCAATTGTAAAGCAAAGCCCTGAGACAATGAATTATGATTTCTTTGAGGATGTACAGCAGACCCATCAGAAGATTCAGCATCCATCACCCTGGAAGATAAAGGGTGGTTAGAAGTGCTTGTGTTTGTTGCAATGCCATGCTCCCTTGACTGATCCACTTTATGAAGAAGCTCAAGAATATTTTGACTACAATAATTTAACAAATCAAAGCAAACAGTTGAGCTAAGATCACCATGTATGTCATTGAAGAGTAGAATTGTAGGATAACGAAAAGAGAAATAAGTAAACCAGGCTTCAGTGCCAATTAGACCAGAAGTATGCAAATAAAAATGTAAAACAAACACAAGTCATGGGTAGTTGTTTCCCATAAGAAAACACTGAACAATAATTTAGAAGCAACTAACACGTGATGAAACTAAATGTGTAAGCTCAACAAAAACAAGAAGAAAATCTTCAATGTTCAACTACCTGGGTGAAGCAGTCGTGCTCAACACATAATTACCAACACCTCTATCAAACGAAGTCAATGTTTTGGGCATATGACCAGGTAGCATACTTTTTGAAGCATTATCATCTATGGTTTTCGAGTCACCCTGAAAAGCAGATGCATTCCTATATCAAACTCCGAAGGATTTAACAACTTTTGATTGTGTAATAAATAGAGAAAACTTTGTGCAAACAATATAGTCACACTTGCATGATAAAGGTAAAGTCCTAAAATTACCTTCTCAGTTCCATTATAATTCCCATCAGAATGACTGTATTTTGACTGGCCAGGATAGCTTTGGTCCTGACCTTTAAGTCCTCCAATGGGCTGATGGGGCATAGGCTGTGAATTTATGACATGTTTGTTTCCATAAGGTTCTATGTCAACGCCAACATCCCCCATTGGGTGATACTGAAATTTACGAGTTACAGGAGGTCTTCGATTTCCCTGCCCAGATAACTTTGGACTATGCAAATCACCATCAAAATTGGTATTTTCTCTCAAACCACCAGTTCTATGATGGGAAGAATCAGAGGCCAGACCATCTGCTGATTTATCCTTTTTGTAAGAGTTTTCCATATCATGTGCCTCTCCTTCAGACTTTTCATTCTTCAATGATTCCAAAACTAAAGGATTCTTGTCCATATGATGCCTATATTTTCCTGCACCTTCATTTCTTTTATAGCTACCCACAGTATCTGTATGTCTCCACACATCAACATTAGGGAGCTGCTGACTGCTTTGCCTGCTGACCCACGTAGCACCTGTATTTGGTATGGCAGCTGCTATACCATTCATACCAGAATCCTCCCCACAAACCTGCATATTCCCTGGTGACTTTGCATGTTCCAACCCAACAGATGAATTAGTATCTGAATCAGGCTCCCAAATTGCAGGAACCTGGCCCATATCCTCTTGCATAGCTTTGTCATGATGAGGCTGCAACACGTTTTCATTTTCACGGATTTTCATATTAGAATTGTTACTGGGTGTGGGTGATTTGATAGCATTCCATCCATTAGATCTATTGAATGGCTCACCCAGACTATTAGGGGATGATAGTGTCTGTTGATGGGTCCAAGAACCTGAAATAACCTTCTCATTTACTTCTAAGCCTGAGGTATTAGCAGCATTTCCATAACCATGACTCCCTTCTGCAATTGGTTTTTGCTGAGGGCTGCAATCTAACCATTTGCCTCTTTCTAAAAACTGTGGAATTGATCTTTGAGAAGAATCAATCTGTAACCTATCTTGCTGTTCCTGTGCAGTATCAGCACCTGACTGATGAAATCCAGGAAGACCCGAATAGTTTACAGTGGTACTGGGCTTGCTGAGATCATCTGGCCGAAGAAAAGGCCTTGAAGTTATATTGGGTGCTGACTGCAAGTTATTGTCAGCCACCCAACCTGATTGCTGTTTGGTGCTATCCATGGTTGAAGGCCGCTCACTTCCAGATGAACGTTCAGTATTCCGGAAACTTAGACCACTCCATTCTTCCTGTATACCCATTTCACTACTAGAAGTTTCAGCTACAGCAGACTGCATAAGTGCACTCCAACTCCCACTCTGAACAGATGGAACTCCACCAAAACTATCCGTACCATCCAGCATATTGAAACCAGCACTCCAACTTAATCCATCCCAAAGGCTATCATCTGAGCCAAATAAAATCTTCTCTTCTGTTGGATCTAGGGTAGCCACATTCTGTGAAGGAGGAACCTGCACTACCACCTTGTCCTGTGAAGTGTCAGAGGATCCAGCAAGGTCTTGCCTCCCATTAAAATCTTCAATTGGTGCATCTCTTTGCTCAGAATTAACTTGCTGCAAGTTCTCCATATTTAGTCCACTATTTATACCTTGAGCAAGAGAACCAAACATACCTTTTCCTTGAATATCCTGTCTTGAAATTGAAGTTCCATCATTTGTGTTAGTTTGATCCGAAATTGAAGTATACTGATGAACTGAAAATGAATGGCCACTGGCTGATATGTGTGGCAATGTCGGCTTGTCACTTGGAATGCGAGGAAACTGATGTTGATGTTGAATAGAAACCTGAGACACTGCAGGCTTATCTGCTTGAACATGAGAATAAAGGTTAGGTGTACCTCTTGAGCCAGAAATTGGAAGCCCATACAGAGACTGCTCTCCCTGATTAGGAACCAAACCCATCAGGCGCAGTTGTTCAGGAGATAACACAAGTCCATTAGAGGACCCTTGCATAACTGCAGATGCACCATGCTGGAGCCAGTTTGCATTAGTTGCCATAACTTCAGGCTGCTGCCATTCAAGGTTAGATGCCTCATTGATGGGAATGCCATTAATGAGAGATGCAGAATGGCTAGCGATTGTCTGTTTTGAGATGGAGGAAGCTGAATTCATAGAACTTTGTTGCCTAGCTTCTAGTTGATGAAATTGTTGCTGCCTTTGAAGTTCTTGCATCTGGTTGAGCATTGCTTGTTGTTGTAAAAGCTGCATGTCATTCATCCCTGACTGCTGTCTAGGAAAAGACTGAAGCATGCCTGAATGCCGACCACTCATTTGCTGTTGACTTCCAAAAAAATCATAATTGACAGGAGACTCAGATGCATCAGTCCTAGTCAAGTTTTTCTTGTAGTGTTCAAGACCAGCCCCTTGTTGTGAATCTAGTACTGATATTCCTCTTGACAGATTTGATATGCCATGCAAATCAGTTTCTGTATCCATTCCCAAAATGTTTGCTTCATTTTGCCTTGACTGAAAAACATGATGCCCCTGCATATAGCCATTTACAGTTGTCTGTTGGTTTGGGAGTTGATTTCTGCCAGAGTCAGGCCTCAAATTTGATTGAGCCAGATTCAAACCATGTCGCAAATGTGGAGTGCTTGTGTGTCCCTGCTCAAAATCTTAGTACAGGTAAAAGGAAATATGATTAGTAATGGAGGGAAAAAAGCAGCATACTGATTGCTGTAGATTAAGTAAGAAGCTGCATACTGATTGCTCAAAATCACCGATAAATAAGAATTATTTTTTTAAAAAGAAGGTATATATCATCTAGTTCTACCTGATTGCTGTAGATTAAAATTCTTCAAATTGGAAATAAAAGGTGCACCAGTTGGTCTCTGGCTACCAGCCCACAAATTGTTGCTTAGCCCTGGCCAGTTCCCGTCAACTGCCTGTGAATGATACTGGCCCTGGGATAAGTTTTCTTGACCAAAAAAATTACGGACCCTGTCTCCTACTTCGTTTCCAGGCATAGATAACCCAGCCCACAATTTTTCAGGAAATAACTATTTATAAAAAAGTGTAGTAAATCAAGGAAGATCAAGAAAATGTTTCTCCAAATATGCTGTCCAAAAACACACCTCTGAGCTACAGTCATTCAATCCTGGAAATTATTAAAGAAAAAAAATTAGCCTACAAGCAAAAATCCATTTGGTGTATATTTACTAATAGAATATAGTGAAAAGACAGGATAAAATAACAACAATTGACATCCTATGCAAGATGCCATACTTGATCACTGTTAAACAAGTGCACCATGTATAGCACAGAATACTCAGGATTAGTGCACAATAGTGAAATGCAACCAATTCATATGCACAAAAACTTATTTTTCATGATGCCAGAATAGGCTTCCAGGAAACATAACTTTGTGATAAGCATGGTGTTGAAAAATGGAACTGCCTAGGTAAAAGCAACAGTAAATTTGTTTGTTTGTAGGCCAAAGTTTTGGAGCATTACTGCTTAATTGATCAAAGACACTTATTTTAACTACATCAAATGCCTTGGTAAAGTGTAAGACAAAGCATAGAAGTTCATAGGTCAAGTTATTTATCCAACATTAAGGTTCTCAACATTCCTTTTTAAATGAAGAAAAAGATAGGAAAAAGGGAAGAGAAAAAATTGAAAAAGAAAGGAATGCAGTTCCAACTTCCAAGTTATAATACTTCCAAGTTATAATACTTGGAAGTATCTCCAGTGGCACAACGTTGAATCACTGATCATGTAACACACTCTAAGCCTAAGCCATATTTTTTGCCAAACATGTTCTATATTACAGGATTTTCCTCCTTACCTACACTAGTACTATTATACTAGCTTAGCATTGAGAAACTACTAGAGGTTCAAACAGAAATGATCTTTCTCAAAAAGTATCTACTTATAAAAACGATTTTTTCTTTCTGAACACAGGTGTCACCACCATCAAATAAACAAATATATAAAATATGCTTAGCCTTCCCCTCCAAAGTTTTCAGCTAGTTGAAGGATTGGTGCACACAAGGAATCAAAATGGAGAATATTTAAACAGGTTGTGACAACTTCCAAATCGACCATAGTGATGAATCTTAAGGGAGAAAAAAAACACTTGTAAAAGAGAAATGTATAGCCTCAAATATTTTCCTGCAGATTTATGATTTGGCAGAACCAGAGGCATGCAGAAATGGGAATAAGAACCACACTCAAAGCTTCTATTTTACATTCCCCGTATGCAGCTTCATCTTTTCTATTTACAAATGTGTGTGGTTCTAGTAACAGGATTCAATATTATTATCTGCATTTTGACATGCTTAACACCCATTAGTTATAACAAATCCCATAACTTGTCATCCTCAAGACATCTGAGAAATGTATCGGGTTTATGGCAACTGGCAGTTATTTTCCAAAATTAAAAGCAAACTCAAATTAATTGTAGAACGATAACCAGTAAACATCCCAAAGAGCGCATCATCCAAAAACTTAAAAACGTCTAGAGTCTCAAAACTTTTCCCTTTTAGTTCTGCATGTACACATACACTTCAACTACAATTATAAAAGAGGTTCAGCACAAAATTCCATCATCTCTTCCAGTTCCAGACTCGTATTGCACCCACAATGACAGAATTTGTAACCAATTTTTAAAACCTATCCTAAAATTAACCGAGTATAATCTCTTTGCACAAATCACTCAGGTGACTACAATAAGGTTATATTAGTATGCCAAGAATTCACACTTCCTTTCCTAATACTGTAGAAACCTAAAGCTAGAAAGAAGACAATTGAAGCAAACATTACCCAAAATCCAAAATCAAATTCGCACAATTTACCTAAGCTGAAACATTCTCACTCAAAGAAATGAGAGGAAGCTAAGCACACAATACTCAATTACCGTTCCCCTTCCCCTACTCTCCCATAAGCTGAGCTCATCCTAAAGCTGAAAATCACTCGAAAATCTCAAAATTACGACCAAAACGCAAAAGATCGGAAACGCGGCACAATTCAAGCTCACAATCAGCATTCAAATTGACCAAACAACGCAAAACGTGTGCACGAGCTTGCGAAATCACGCCCAACGCGAAAAGCCAGAGACGCAGGCGTAGATTTGGTTTATTTTCCTTTTTCTTTTATTTTCCGCAAAGAAAGGGTTCCTAGAGAGAGAAGGCTAGGGTTTTCAGAGATAGAAAGATAGCCCGTGAACTCACAGTGACATTGAGAACCCTCCATTGAAGCTCAAAATTGATCCTGCGAGAGTGTTGAAGAAGCAAGCGTTAGGGTTTGAAGCGGTGGAAGCAGAAGAAAATGGGACTCTCTCAGCTCACACAGATAAAGTGATCGAAATAGTGCGAAATTTTCAACGAACACAGGAACAATACTCAGGCTCGGCCCCAAGGTAAGCTTCGGTGGACCGAAGCAACTCGATTCGGATCCGAGGCTGTGCCCTATCAAGCTTTTTTTAGAAAATAGGCTGTGTTAGCTCTAGTGAGCCCAAGAGGGGGAAGATAGCATGTGAAGAGTTGTTGAGGGTAAATGATCTTCCAATTGAAATACGACACATGGATAAGTGACGGCACAATCACTTTTTTTTTCATTTTGTGAGGGAATAAACTGCTCGGCGGAAAAGCCCAATGACTTTCTTTAAAAAAAAATTAAAAAATCGTGACAAAATAATTGCATGTTTGAAAACAATTAATTAATTATAAAATAAATATTTTAAATAATTAACAAAATAAAAAAACTTAAACTCATAATTTATTTTCATTTTATAAATTATAATTCACAATTTAAGTTAAACTCTGCTCTTCTAACTTATATTTTTTTTCTTGTATCTATAAATTAAATTTAAATATTTTTAAAATGGTCAATAACTAAAAATAATATTATATTTATATAAATATAAAAAAACAATTTAAATAATTATTTACATTTATTTATTATAAATTTTAACCATAATTTAATTTTATATATTTAAAAGTATTTATTTATTGTGAAATTTAATCAGAAAAATTAATTATTCACTTTGTATAATGTACAAATTAAAATATTAATTATTTTTTAAATTTGATCCTACTAATTTATCGAAATTTCATAAAGAAGTTTTCTTTGAGACTAGAGAAAAATTTAAAAAAATAAAGAATCTGTTGTAAAATAAATTACAAACAAATATACTCCATTTTATAAGCTAAGCTGACGGCACAACTAACCTTTAATGCAAAGTAAATTAAAGCCTACTTTTCAAAACTCGGAGAGCGGGTACTTTTTTTCTTTGTTCTATATTCTTTCATCTTTCCCTTTGTATTGTAACAACTTCCTCTAACTTTTGGTGCATTTTTTTTTTTACGTAAAGTGTGTCTTAAATAAATGCACTCTACATTATTTTAACTGGTTATTAAATTAATCAATGTATAAATTAAAATGTTTGAATCTATGGGAGAAACAAACGACATGATTTCCAGTGAGACGATTTACAGAGTCAAAGGTTAAGATTTTGATGAATTTGATCAAATACAAGTAGAGGTGGTGGGCTGTGTTATGAGTCTAAATTGATTGTTTGTTATCCATGCATTTATATTAAAAGGACTGCAAAAATCCATGTGATAAAGTACAGGCCTTTTGCTATCCCTAGATGTTGAGTTTGAGAAGTTATATGAAGAAATTTTGTCCTTACTAGGTAATACATGTTAGCAACTAATGATTAGAATGAAAGAGATCAAAATAAATATAATAAAATCGTACGATAGTAATTTTGTCATGACAAATCTTTAAAATGTTAACATGACTACCAAGTTCTTATAAAAAGAAAATGACAACCAGTGTTTTGAAATTTAAATAAATATTTTATATATAAAAATATATTAAGAAGAATAGTGAGTGTTTTTATTAATAATAATGAAATGTTTATTATATAAAGGATCGATCAAAGAGATAATAAATTTAATTCAAAATAAAGAAAAAATTATAAAGTAATATTAAAATTGAGACACACCATCTTTATTGATGTGATATGTCAAAATTCAAAATATAATATCAAATTTAAATTAGGATTGATTAAGATATAATCATTTTAAATTTTAGTTTAATTAAAAAGGGAAATATGTCTTCAATGCATATAATGCATCAAGATTTAAAAATAAAAAGAGGGTGGTAGAATTTATGATTAGAGTATGACTCTCTTCTACAATTTTAGGGATTTTCATATATGCAAAAAAGGTAATGTTTGTACAAATAAATTAGTCTCTCACAATTTTTCTTTGCGAGACTTTTTTTTGTGAGATATAATTTCAATCTTCTTTAGTTAGGATTTGATTTATGTCTCCCTTGTTTTTTAAAGCGTTGCTTTTTTCTTGTTTTGAATAAATTTTCAGTGTGATGCAAATGATTCGTAAGGAAGGGGTTACCAACCTTGTTGGAACGTGTTTTACCAAAAAAAAAAAATAATAATAATAATTTTATTACCCATATAAGACATGAGTTATTTTATATTATTATAATTTTTTGTGCAGTTCTCTGTTATTTTCAAAGTTTATAAAAAAAAGGTTAGTATATATGTATGTATTTAACTAGTATTTTTTTATACAAAATATGTTTATATAAATTAGGATAATGCAGAGCGTTTATAAATATATATATATATATATATTACTTTAAATATTACATAATTTAACATGAATATTATTCATGAAAAAATACATTTTGTAATTATTCATTTTCCTTAAAAATATTTTTCCACCGTAAAGGAAAAAGTGAATAATATTAATTAAAAAATAACCTTGATTCATAGTTTCTATTTCTTGTAATCATCTGACATCCTACAAAAATTACTCATCTAGTTATTGTTCTTTGATTCATTTTATATCCTAAAAATTAAGTTTTTGTCTGAAATATTTTTATTCTTTTTGTCAAATTAACTAAACATTTTTCTTTTATAATTTCAATAAATTTTGTTTTAAAAAAATTATATCATGCTTATTGCCTCTTAAAATGATTAAAACATTCTCTAAATATATTATTCCTAATTTTATGTATTGATGAAAAAATATTATTTATTATATTTCAAAATTCATTGAGAACATTTGTTAATCATCGAGAAATTACATTCCATAAATAATGCATAAAGGGTACCATGGATGTTGTTTCGTATTTATCTTCTTTCACACTACCGATATTTCATAATATTCTAACTTCATATAATAAATGTAAAATGGCATTATGTAGACGTTTAATTAAAGTAATTTTCTTGTTGCTATTACCTCGATCGAAAGTACGAATATGCAAAATATAACTTCTGAGGTAAACAGCAAGTTGGTGGTTTACAGGTTGAA
Organism: Pachyrhizus erosus; assembly: GCA_026544285.1. NCBI lineage: Eukaryota > Viridiplantae > Streptophyta > Magnoliopsida > Fabales > Fabaceae > Pachyrhizus > Pachyrhizus erosus. The sequence continues at coordinate 23,325 of JAMLFT010001251.1, forward strand.
TTCAACCAAATCTGTGAATACTAAGTTTGATGCTATCCTTTTAAATTGTAAGGAGAGACTCCCCCTATTCAAAACTCATCAATTAATTTCATTCGCAAACAAGCCAATCAAGTTACAAATTATTTTGCAAGGGTGTTTTAGGTTTTATGATGGTTGACATGCTTTTGATTTGATTCAAACATGTATTCATTATCTTATTCTTAATGAAATAATATGAACATTTTATGGTAAAAAAATTAAATATTTTTGTTGTCTAATGGGTATCTGTTCAATTAAAAATATTATTGAGTAGTTTATGATTAACAACTGATATTGGAACTCTTTTTTTCTAATTTTGATGCACTTAGAGCTCAAAATCTAAAACTACTTCCAGATTTTGAAGGTCTAATTAATTTTTCATTTATATATTCTTGCATTTTTTTTTTTAGTATTATGGACATTTTTTACTCCTTTGTATAAATTTTACTTTATTGGAATACCTTTTTCATTAAATCCTTTAACATATGATAATGATACTTTATTTTTATTTTTATTTCCAAAATATTATAGGTTTATTTATGTATTTCTTTTTCTATATATTTATTTTTGGAAAACCTTTATAGTATTTTGGATATTTGGACTTTTAACTTGTTCTTTTATTCTTTTACACTATTTTTATTCAACATATTTATATGTTTTTCTCCCTTTCTATTAAATTAACTAGCATTATTCATTATTCTTTAAGTAAATTTAATTCTCTTGTTCTAAGTGGTTTAATAAATTTGAAACATGCTTAATTTCTTTTTTTGTTTGTCACTGAATACTGCTTTCTAGTTTCAAATTGATATAACAAGGTCCAAAAAGGGATTATAAATATTAATGATGGATTCGTATTTTTATTAATACAAATGTTTTGTTGTGACTTATTTAATTTTTACATATTTTTGCATTAAAAAATCCATATTATTACCACTAGCAACATTTGTCACTTTTTTATAATATTTTACTGGTATTAATCTTTCTTGTACGTAATTTATATTTGCTTCTAAAATTATTAAAGCTATCATTTCAAAATATTATCCCTTTATTACTAATGTTGCTTACCAAGATCCTTTTACGGTGTTGACTAAGAGAAATACCATTTTGCTTTAATATTTGGATTCATTAAGATTTATAATTTATTGTAAATTATTTATTATAACCTGCTTGTTAGTTTTTCTCTAAATTTATTGTTTTTTTTAACTATTGATTTTGTCTCAACTCTATTTTCTCAATTTTTGTTATATTAAATTACTTAGTTGTTGTAGTTCTTAATAGAGAGTCTTCCAATATATCTATTATTGATATAAGAATAGGTATTTGATCTTTAGCACTAATTTCTTACGATCTCTTAATAATATTGATGATTACGTTTAAAAGGATCAAAAAGAGTTCGTGTGGGGTTAGAAGGCAAATGATAATTTTTTGCTGAAAATTTCTTGCAACATGAAAAAGTGATAAATGTTTCTCATATTTGCATTTTACAATATTGAGTGGTAAAGGTTTTGTTCTTCATGTGTTTAGAATCATGAATATGGAAAAATATTTGGTAAAACATGTGTAATTTGATCTAGATCTAGGATTTTTGTTCAAGTGTTCATCATGTGTTCTTGAGATGTTCATGTGTCCTTAGCTTTGATATTGCTTCTTAGATGATTTCTTGTTATATCTAAACTTTTGATTGTTAGATCTTGCATTTTCTTGAGATGTCTTGTGTTTGAATTGTGAAATCTATTCTCCTTTGATTCGTGAAAGTTTAAACTAATCTTTTTTTCATTCTTCATCTAAAATTTGAATTTCTCTTTCAAATTTCATTTAAATTTGAGTTCATTCAAATTTTTCCATCAAAACTTTGGTGAAATTTGAATTTACCTCCAAAACTACATTCAAAATTTGGTGAAATTTTGAATTCATCTCCAAGTTTCAATTCAAATTTTGGTACAAATTGAATTTGCCTCCAAACTTTGATTCAAATTTTTGGTGAAACTTTGTGCCTTCAAAATTCAGTTCAAAAATCAAAATAGAAAGAAAAGACAAGCAATATGAACCTCTCGACCACTTCTTAAGCTTCCATAAATTACAAGTTAAAAAAAAAAAGAAAATAATGTGAAATTTGGCACATAACCCAAGGCATATATATCTCCTTTTTTGCTTCCATTCACCAAATTTTGGCTTCATTCTTCACTTGTTTGCTTCTATTTGAGATTGATTGTTTGTTGTTTGGAGTTTATACAAGCATAAATCAATATTATCTTACAATCTTGAGTACAAAATACTTTGAACTTGGAAGCTAGTGTTTGACTACTTGTATCTATTATTTTAGATACTAAAATCGAGGCATATTTCTTGTATTTTCACCTTTATTTGTTTGATAATTTGGTGTGTCACACATCTTGTTCATTCTATTAGGCTTTCTTGTTTGTAATACATGCTTTGAAGTCTCTTATATGTCTTGAAAGTTTCTAAAATTGTGTATAACATGTTTTGGTGATTCTAGTGCACTCTTGTGCCATTTGAAATCATGTGCATGCTTTGAGTTTCCTACTTCCTTCCTTCATTGTGTATTGCATGCTTTGGTTTATTCGAGTTGTCTCATTACTTCCTTCTTTTGTTACTTTTTGAAAATTTTGAGTCTCTTATATTTTATACTAAATTGTCTTCATCTCTTTCTACTTTGAGTATTACCTTCATTTCTTTTAGCATTTGTTGGTTGTCTTCTTTTTGCTTCCTTGGTTTTGTCTTGTAGTTTTCATTTTATTTGGTTTATTCTTAGTTTGATTGAATTTGTTCCTATTTCACAAAGTTTAGCCTTTGAATTGTACATTTGGAGAAATTGCTCCCTATTGACAAAGAAGAGTTAGGAAGTGGTAAAAGGCAAGAGTGTATCATCTTTGAAAATCCTTGAAGTGTGAAACTTGAGTGCCTTGTTGTGAGAATTTCTCTTGATATAAATTGTGCTTTGTTCTTTGCTTATAAGAATGGCAAGTGATAGTGATAATGATGTTTTGTCTCCAAAATCTGCCAAGATAATGGCTAACATGATCAAACACATGCAAAGATTCAATTGGAGAGTGAAAAAAATGAATGATAGATTTGAAAGAAACAACCATGACGTGAACCTTAGGATAGATGACTTGATTAAAAGAAATGATAAATTTAATTCATATTCTCATGTTAGTGGTGATTCATTTGATGATCATGCATCTAGAAGAGATAGGATAAGGCCTACTCATATTAGGTCGAGGCATGTAGGTGGTTCCCATGGGTCTAGATCAAGACATAATGATGAAAATGATGAACATAAACCTAGATATGGTAGGGAAGAAAGAAAGGAAGAGCCTAAAGTGGCTCTAACTAAGTTTAAGGGTTCTTTAAGCCCTGAATTGTATCTTGAATGAGAAACTAAGGTAGATCAAATCTTTAATTGTCACGCATTAAAATTAATTAAACAATTAAAACTTGCTACATTGTCATCTGATAAATATGTAATGAGTTAGTGGAACCAACTCCAAAAGGAAGTTATAAGGAATAGAAGAATACGAGAAAGGGATTGGGAGGATTTAAACGTACCATGAAAGGTAGGTTTGTTCCTTCTACATACATTAGAGACACGCGTAACAAACTGCAAAGACTTTTCAAGGTAATAAAAGCATTGAAGAATATTTTAAAGAACTTGAACTTTGTTTTATTAGAGCTAAAATGGATGAGCCTCAAGAGGTCATCATGGCAAGATTTTTAAATGGTTTGAATAGAGATATACAAGATATAGTTGAGCTTCAACCATATACTAACTTGCATGATTTGTTTCATAGGTGTATCAAAGTGGAATAACAGTTGAAGAGGAGATAATGAAACAAAAGGAGCATAGAAACATCAAGTTCTTGGAAGGCAAATCCCAAGAAGGAGGGCATGTCCTCCTTAAAAAATCAAGTTGTAAAGAGTAGTGTAGATGTTTCTTCTCCTTCTATTTCTTTGCCCAAGGAAGGCAAGCTTGTAAGCAATAACACTCTCACTCCCTCTAAATCTAGTTTGATTAAATGTTTTAGATGTCTAGGATAGGGACACATTGCTTCCCAATTCCCTAACAAGAAGGTCATGATAGTGAGAGAAAATGGAAAGCTCTTCTTCCATAGATGAGAGTGATGCCTCCAGTGAGGGTGATAGTGACATTATTCACTCAATTGAAAAGGTTGAATTGCTTGTTGTTAGACATATGTTAAGTGTTTTTTCTCACAAGTATGACGTTTCTCAAAGAGAAAATATTTTTCATTCTAGGTGTCTTATGAAGGGACAAGTGTGATCCCTCATCATTGATAGTGGTAGTTACACTAATGTAGCTAGTACTAGGATAGTGGATAAGCTTGCATTGCCTATGACCTCTCACCCAAAACCATATAGCTTTAATGGCTTAGTAAGAAGGAAGAGCTTGTTGTAAACAAGCAAGTTATGCTCATTTTCTCCATAGGGACATATTTAGATGAGGTATTATGTGATGTTGTTCCCATGGAGGCTACACATATTTGTTAATGTAGGCTCATTAACAACATTACAATTAAGTATAGGCACTCTATCCCTAGGTTGGATGATCTATTGAATGAGCTATATGGTGTTCCTCTCTTCTCAAAGATTGATCTTAAGAGTGGGTATCATTAAATAAGAATGAGATAGGGAGATGAATGGAAAATTACATTCAAGACCTAATTTGGATTGTATGAATGACTAATAATGTCTTTTGGTTTAACTAATGCTCCAAGTACATACATGAGGCTCGTGAATCATATCCTTAGAGGTTTTATTGGGAGATTTGTGGTGGTGTATTTTGATGATATTCTATTGTATAGTCTATCCCTTGAAGATCACATAGGACATGTAAGACAAGTGTTGAGTGTTCTTAGAGAGCAACATTTTTTTGCCAATCTAGAAAAGTGTACATTTTGTGTAAACCAAGTAGTGTTCTTAGGATTTGTAATTAGTGCTCACGGTGTAAAAGTGGATGAAGAAAAAATTAAGGCAATTAGAGATTGGCTAACACCACAAAATATTAGTGATGTTATAAGCTTTCATGGTTTAGCCAACTTTTATAGGAGATTTGTTCCAAATTTCAATACTATAGCAGCCCCTATATATGAATTGGTTGAGAAAAATGTGGTGTTTAGGTGGGAAAAGGATCAGGAACAAGTCTTTCAAACTCTAAAAGATAAATTAATTAAAGCTCCTATTCTTGATCTTCCAAATTTTCAGAAATCCTTTGAGTTAGAGTGTGATGCTTCCAATATTGGAATTGAAGTAGTTCTTTTGCAAGGAGGTCACCCTATATAGCTTATTTCAGTGAAAAGCTTAAGGGTGCTTATCTAAATTATTCCACTTATGATAAAGAGTTTTATGCTCTTATTAGGGCCTTACAAACATGGCAACACTATATTCTTCCTAGAGAGTTTGTGATCCATAGTGATCATGAATCTCTTAAGTACTTGAAGGGTCAAGGAAAACTCAATAAACGTCATGCTAAGTGGGTGGAGTATTTGGAGCAACTCCTTTATGTTATTAAGCACAAACAGGGTAAGAATAATGTTGTGGTTGATGCTCTTTCTAGGAGGTATACACTTATCTCCTTGATGGATTCTACTCTGTTGGGGTTTGGTAGTATTAAGGAATTGTATAAGGATGATGTGGATTTGTCAAAAATACTTGATTTATGTATGAATAAACCTTATTTAGATTTCCTTCAACAAAATGGTTTCCTTTTTAGAGGAAAAAGGTTATGCATTCCTCAAAGTTCATATAGGGATGTGTTGATTAAGGAAGCCTATGAGGGAGGTTTAATAGTCCATTTTGAGGCAAAAAAACTCTACATGTCTTACAAGAACATTTCTTTTGACCAAAGATGAAGCACCATATAAACATCTCTTGTAAGAGATGCAATGTTTATCATAAAGCAAAGGCCAAATTGATGCCCTATGGGTTTATCAACCTCTGCCTATACCCTCCTTTCCTTTGACAGATTTGTCCATGGACTTTGTCCTTAGGTTGCCTAGGTGTAGAAATGGAAGAGATTCCATATTTGTGGTTATGGATAGATTCTCTAAGACGATATATTTCATTCCATGCCACAAACATGATGACGCACATCATGTGACTAATTCATTCAGTTACTAATCATCCCATCAAACAGCCTAAGTCCTTCAACAGCCTATTAGAGATAGTGTAGATAAAAAACAAATAAGAACATAGTAAAACTATGTGAAAAATAAAATATAAATTAAAGATTTTGATGAAAATTTAAATAAATAATAACACAATAAATTTATCATTTTTAAATTTATTTTTTATCTTATTTGTCCTCTTTTAAACATAAAAAAATATTTTCATTCATCTTAAATTATTTTAATCTATTATACTAAATATGGGTTAGATTTTTTATAAATATTTGTTTAAAAACTTTTTATGCTTTTTTGTGTGAAAGAAATTAAATATGACATAAAATAATTTTATATTATTGTCTAATTATAGATTATTATATAGAATAAATTTATTTATTTTTATAATAATTATTTTAAAATTTATATCAACAATAAGTTTTTAAATAATAATATAAAACTATTTTATATCATAATGTATGACTGTTAAACTCATTTCAAATTATTAAAGAAGATTGATAGTTTTATTTATGAGTTTCTCAAATAGTATCATTTTAATTTTATTTATTTTTAATCATTATAGTTAGAATTTTTAGTCTTTTAATAAGATCCAAAATATTTTCATAAAGCCTTAACTCTTTTGAACAAATTATGTAACTAATATTTGGTTTGAGACTTCGTTACCTTTTTTTTTTTTCCTCTTATTCAGTAACACTTAGTTAGATTTAAAGCTTTTAATTTTTCCCAAAAATGTTTTCTGTTTAATTTCTTTGATTAGGTAAAAATGGGACAAGAAAGTTTAAAATAGGAAAAACCAAAGTAATTAACCACAACTTATTAGAGTTTAAGATTAAGCATTAGTGTTTTTAAAATAAAATGAATTAAACATAACTGAACAATAACTAAGCTCAAATAACAAGTCATTTAAATGGATAATCAATCTGTGCACCCAAGAGTTAATACGATATGACACCATAATTGAGACCGGACAAAATTTAAATTACGCCCCCACATCCCCTAAAATATTACCATGAAACTTCATTTCTCTTAAACAACAAAATCAAAGAACAGCTTCATTCATCTAAACACACCCTGAAAATTCTGTCCTTGAATCTCCAACTCGTTTATTCTTCACCATCATCTACACGAATACACCTTGTGATCTTTGTACTTCATGAATCTGCAATATCGAGCTTCCATTTAATTTATTGGATTGATTTATATAAATTGTTGGATTTTTTTCTCCCTCTTTATTACGCAAATTGTTGAAACTCTCTCATTTTGTATAACAAATTTCTATACTAAATCAATCAAACAACAATGGTTTTACTGGAAAGATGGATAGTATTACATATTACGCTATAATGTATATAGGAAAAATATTATGATCAAATGGGATGCAGTTTAATGGTGTAAATTTAAAATAGGCTTCATTAAAACTATTCTGAGTTATTCACAGATTTACTTCTTCCATATATAAGCAAAAATAAAATGGTATATATGTGTCTGAAATAATGTAGACGAAGAGGCGAGGGCGAGAAGATTATAAAAAAAATGCATGAAATTATTTTATATATAACTAAAAAGAGGACTGAAGACTTTAAGTTCTGCTTTAAAAAAATTATTTTATATGTTTTTTAAAAAACAAACTTGTTTGATAAGAGTGGTTTTTGAAAAAATATTTTTAAAACCAATATCTCTTTTTTAGCTTTTAAGATTAAAAAACCAAAACATCTCTAATTTAAATTGTTAGGCTTTTGTATTCTTTTTTTTTATTATTCGTGTTTTTCTCTTCATTTTTACATCTTTCCATTTCATTTTTATTCTCCAAACTTTTTTTATTTTTGGTTTTACTCATTTTCTCTAGGGTTAATAATTAAGTTTGTTCATAAGTGCATACTTTTGTGATCTATATCAGATCTAATTGACTCTTACTTGTGTTTAATTCTTGTTGGTTGAGTTGTGAATTAATGAGCTTAATTAGATTTAATTGTTAATTTTTTATTTTTTTTATTCACTTTGATACTTTTTTCTTACACAAGACATATCTTGAACCATAAAACTCATACTTGAATGATCTAAGATTTTTTGAAAAACTCGTTCAAAAATCTACAACTTTATGTTTTAAGTTTACCACACATCAACTTTATGTTTTAAGTTTACCACACATTGTTGTCATTCTTATGACTACTACCATCACTGTTATCATCATAACCACTTACTACCAACGTTATCACCAACATTGTAACCGCCATCACCACCTACCAACATATTTATCAATATTATCACCCTTCTACCACCACCTTGATATTTTTAAATGTTAATATTATTTATTTATATATAATTTTTTTATTTAATAAAAATTAAACATAATTATAAAAATATTAATGGAATTTTTTGCTATCATAATTTATATTTTTATTTTTTTAATATATTTAATTATTTGATGTATTGATAAAACAACCTTATAATATCACAATTCGAAAATTAATATAACAATCTCTAAATCAATATTCATTTTTTAACTATCAAAATTTCCACAGAGTTATTTAAAAACATGTATTATAAAAATAGTTCTCATTCATTTATTTAAATAAATAGAAGAAAATCAACTTTTAAACTCAAATATATAATTAAATACTTATTATATCATGAGATGTTATATAT
>JAMLFT010001252.1:0-32142 GCA_026544285.1 Pachyrhizus erosus
AAAAAATGCTTAAAATATAAAAAAAACATGTTTAATTAGTTTATATAAATAAACAACTTGAGAAAGTATTTTGAAAATAACACTAGTTGAGATTTGAAATTGATAAATTTTATCATTAATTTTCTTAAAAACATATGAAAGAAATTTTATATTCAAACAAATTAAAGAGTTTTTTTTAAATATAAAAACATTTTTTGGTGAAAAAATATAAATATCAAACAAATATTAAATGAATCATCCTTATCTAAAAAACAATTACAACAAATACTACTAATTTTGAAGAACAAAATTATATTTAATTGTATTCAAGTAAATTATTATTATCATTTTTATATAAATTATATAAATTTAATCTTAAATAACATTTTAATTTTCGTATAATAGATAATTTTAATTCTTTAAATATTATAATTTATTAAAATTAATATTTTAAAGTAATACCAATATTAACAATTCATTAATTTATTATGTCATCAAAAAATTAAATATGAGAATTATATATAATTTTTTATAAATTATATTTTTAAATCTTTACATATTCAAAATATTTAATGATAATAAATAAATAAATAGTTATCAATATAAAATTATTTAAAAAATTATTTAAAAATATAATTTATAAAAAAAATTCTTGATTATGCTATCAGTCTAATATGATAAGTCAATAATTTGTTAACATAAATATTATATTATTAATTAACACTATATTTAAAAGTATAAATTAATTTAATTTTGAAAGATTAAAATAAAAATAAATTAAAAAAATAAAAATATTATTTAAATTTAAATTTAAATAAAAATAGTACCATTATATTGTAAATAAAGAAAAATACATACCTATTTTAAAATAGTGTTCGAACATAGACACGTTACAAAAATGTTGTTCCCATTTTATGTACCGTATGAAAAAAAATTGTATAATGAATAAATCTGTCTATTAATTTTGTAATAAAATATATTTTGTTAAAAAAACATGGAGTCAATATCTGCTCTGGTGAAAATGTGACAGAAGAGAATCCTTTCCTTTGTACCATACTAATCCATACAAGACATGTAAGAGCAAATTTAGAGCAGGTGGCTGAGCAAGCTTCTTCCGCAGTGAATTGGCACATCCAAATGCGGTACGCGTGTGCCTTTTATTTTTCAATAATAATTTTCAAGTGATGCGTGCGTGCGTGCGTGCTAAAACCAAAACCAAAACCAAAACCAAAACCCCCGCAAAACAATCCCACACTGACACAGTCTCCTATACCAAACCCGCTGGCGCAACCACATTTGTCCTCCCTGCCACGGTGGCGCCGCCGCTATTCCCTCTCTCCTAGCGGTGTTTGGACACGCGCAAGCGCGTGACCCCACGCGACCAGTAACCTACCCTTCTTGTCGCTTTTCACTTCCACATTCCACATGGGTTTCGTCCGTTAATTATTTTCATTAATTAGGGGTGTGTCTCTGACGCTCCTTTAAAGCGGCGTGAGGTTCGGTAAACCGAGATAACATCCTCAACGGTGATGTCCTAAACAATTCCCAACACTCTCCCAATCAGATTCGATAAAATAAAGATCATCAATAGAAAATGCCCGGGTTCACATGAACCGCACCGTATTGTAACATCCCCTTCTCCTTTACCACCAGAATTAAATAAAGCTCGCTCTTCCCCATCGTGCTTCTTCTCTCCAATCCCTTCGATCTTTCTGCCCGCGCGTCTCCGAAAGGTTTCTAGGGTTTTCAGTGAGATTGAATTGAATTTCCGTACGAATACAGAGAGAGACTAGGGTTTTTATTTTTTTATTTAATTTTTTTTTGCTATTGATGGTGACCGCGATGAGTCATTGCATTGGTTTCTGAATCAAATTCCACTTCACAAATTCGAATCTCAGTTCCTTCATTGTGATGACTCCTGTCGCCGCCGGTGAATGGCTCGATTTCGTTTCCGGCGCCTCCGATTCCTCGCCATCTTCGCTGTCGCCGTCGTCGTTGTCGTCGTCGCCGCCACTGACGAATCGGAGTCGGAGCGCGAACTTTCGGTGACCGATTTGGATTGGAACCTCTTTCATCAGGATTACTCGCCACCGGCTCCGCCTCCGCCACCGCCGCATCCACCGTCGGTGTCGTGCGTGGACGATCTCGGCGGGGTCGGGACTCTGGACACGACGTGCAAGATCGTGAACGACGTTAACCTCACCCGCGACGTGTACATAGCAGGGAAGGGCAATTTTAACATCCTCCCTGGGGTGAGGTTCCATTGCGAGATTCCCGGGTGCACGGTAACGGTTAACGTCACTGGTAATTTTAGTTTAGGTAGCAACTCGTCGATTGTGACCGGGGCTTTTGAGTTGGAGGCGGAGAATGCTGGTTTTGGGAACGAGTCGGCGGTGAATACGACGGGTCTGGCTGGGAAGCCTCCGCCGCAGACGAGTGGCACTCCACAGGGGGTTGAGGGCGGTGGTGGAGGGCATGGCGGGAGGGGTGCAAGCTGTCTCGTCGACACGACGAAGCTTCCGGAGGACGTTTGGGGAGGGGATGCTTATTCCTGGGCCTCGCTGCAAAACCCTTTTAGTTTTGGGAGCCGTGGAGGGTCGACGAGCAAGGAGACTGATTATGGGGGGTTGGGAGGGGGGCTTGTGAGGATGGTTGTTCATCAAATTGTTGAGATGAATGCAAGCGTTTTGGCTGATGGGGGTGATGGAGGGACCAAAGGTGGAGGTGGCTCTGGAGGCAGCATTTACATCAAGGCTTATAGAATGTAATAGTTTTTGTCTATCTATTTATTTTTGTCCTTTTTTGGTTAAACATAAGCATAATCTTGTTGAATCAGAACTATTTTCAGTTGTCATATTGGAATCTTCATTCTTGCTATATTAGCTGTTATTTTATGCCTCTCTTCCATGTACTTATATTAATTATTTAAATCGACACTTACATTCGAGGCATATTTTGTTAACTTTTGTAAATCAACATTACATGCTCTCTGGTTATACAAGGTACGTGACTGATATGACAAGTTACTGGTTACTGCATTTCTTTTATTCAGAATCTTGTATCTGAGATTCTTTGTTAGCAATTTTTTGGGTTTCCATGTTATTTGAGATGTGGTTGTCTATGTATCATTATCACAATAAACGTGATGGTATATGTTCAAATTCCCCACTACAACTTGTTTTTTGTAGGAAACTTACTGAAGCCTAAAACCAACAGTCAGATGATGTATGTATATGTATAAAATATAAAATATACAGAGCAAGAATTATTTTGATCTAATCCCTATATTCATATGCCTTGATGTGTACATCCAAATGCCAACAATGGAATGTTAACAATTACTCTCGTGCTTCATTGCAATTGGAATGTGATGTACATTTCACGAATCTAGTTTTTATGCTGTTCCATTGATCTGTTTTTTTTTTTTCTTTAAAAGAGCAGGACTGGCAATGGGATTATAAGTGCTTGTGGAGGTAATGGCTTTGCTGGTGGCGGAGGTGGCAGGGTTTCAGTTGACGTGTTCAGTAGGCATGATGAGCCCAAAATATATGTGCATGGTGAGGATTTTTAGTTTATACACTGGTTTCTACATATCGCTTGCAGGGAACGTAGGGAGCACTTGATTGCTGTTGATTGACACTCTGTCGTTGATTTGTTAATGGGTGATAAGGCAGATGCTTAGAAATCAATTGCTAACTTTTGTCAGCCTTTTGAACTAAAACTTACGTTGCTCTCTATAATCAAGTTACACTTGAATTGGCAAATAGGATTTGATGATCTACTCTCTAGGGTATTCATCAACCTGTATCTTAATTTTTCGCCAACTCTGGTAGTTAGGGCAAGAGGTCTTCAATTAGTTGAATGAGTCCATAACTTCGACCTATAGTTAGATGGCTAGAAATTATTGTTGGGACTCCAAACTTATCATCAATTATGCTGACTGCAGTGCACAATTGATTTCTTATTTCAGGTGGTAGGAGCCTTGGCTGTCCTGAAAATGCTGGTGCTGCTGGGACTCTTTATGATGCAGTCCCTCGAAGCCTTATAGTTGATAACTATAACATGACAACTGATACAGAGACACTTCTTTTGGAGTTTCCAAATCAACCCCTTTGGACTAATGTTTATGTTCGAAATAAGGCTAGGGCCACAGTTCCACTGCTTTGGAGTCGTGTACAGGTTCGTCAAATGATGTATAAATTAGTTGGATAATCTCCATGCTGATTTTTTGTTAATCAACTCCTTTTCTTCTCTTCCTTGGTTTGCTGAGACCTGACAATCTTTTCCCTCTCTTTTTTGTTTTGCTTCTATTCTCAATTTTTTTATATGAATTTGGAATTTTATTAGTAAACGTAATATGAGCGTTCAGACATGTTTGAGTACCTCTAATGAAACTCAAAATCATCTGATTGAACCAGGAACATTTTTGAAAAGATAATTTATTGTTGTTCTGCTTCTACCTACTACCCAGTTTGACCAGCTATGTACCTGTTAAATTTTGATCTCCCCTCTTTCATTCAATGTACTGAATGATGCATAGGTTTTGGTATTTTATATTGTCATGATTGTTCTTGCCAAAGTTGACTCCCTCAAACAAAAAAAGCCAAGTGCTGAAAAGCAACTCTCCAGTTGTAGATTTGGACGTAGGATTTTTTTAATTACCTGCTGAGCCAAATTGAGTAACTCCAATTGACAAAAAGTGTTGTAGATTAAAGCAATGAAGAACCAAAGACAATAACGTCTTGGTGTGTGTGTTTTCATATGCCTTTAATCCTTTTGCCTGATATATATTGCTTATATTGGCTTGTTCAGCTGACTGTTTGCCATTTAAATCCAATTTTGTTGTTCCCCTTGATCTTGACTTCTATTTTTTCGTTCTTCCGGAGTTTTCTTCATATTAATGTGAATTATATATATAAAATCTTTCTTCTAAATTCTCATGTATTTTGGGGGAGGGTTGATGTCTTGATTAGATATGCAATGTAATAGGAATTTGGCTTGCTGTTAGTATTTTGGGTTGGCTGCTTCTTAGAGGATACCTCTGTATCTATTATTTTTTGATAGAAGATTTACTGTCTATATTTGCTTTCCTTTCTAATGAATGCATTCATCCAAAAAAAATGGTGAGTTTCCTCCTCCTCTTCCCTTCATATTGTGATCCATATTCTCATTTAATTTTAATCTGTTTTGAAAAGAATTGTCTGGCATGTTAGGGCATTTGTTCAATTGTCTTCTCCTTTTATTCATTACATAGGTGCAAGGACAAATAAGTATCTTGCAGGGTGGGGTGTTGAGCTTTGGGCTACGACACTATGCTACATCTGAATTTGAGTTATTGGCTGAAGAACTGTTGATGAGTGATTCTGCGATGAAGGTAGTTGGAATCTGAGTTTTTATTTAGTAGATCTCGTTTCTTGAGACACTGTTGACCCCTAGTTCCAGTATCTGTTGCATCTTTGAATGGCACTGTAGAACTAGTAAACATAAGTGAGCATATCACACATAGGCTGCACTAATTTTTTTATACTACTAATAGCATGGTCCAATAACATTTTCTGATGTGTTACTCTTGAAATTTTTTGAAATAGGTATATGGAGCTCTACGCATGTCTGTAAAAATGTTCCTGATGTGGAACTCAAAAATGCTCATAGATGGTGGGGAAGATATAACTGTGGCAACTTCTTTACTTGAGGCTAGTAATTTGATTGTTCTCAGGGTATTTAACAGCTCCTTGACTGGACAATATCATTGCCTGTGTTATCTTCACATCTGACTCATCTGGATTTCATTAACAGGGGGCTTCTGTGATACATTCTAATGCAAACCTTGGAGTTCATGGACAAGGTCTGCTTAATTTATCAGGACCAGGAGATTGGATTGAAGCACAGCGTTTGGTTTTATCCCTATTTTATAGCATTCATGTGAGACATTGTTTTATTTCACAACCAATCTTTGTAATTTGTTAGTCTTTTAAACTCTTGATTTCCCCGTCTGATTTGTCTAGATTAGTGAATTAGGATATCTTGTTTCTTTTTCATTAGATTAACTTGTTTTTCACCAATCTTTTCATGTTAATTTGTAATACGTTGCTTTCTTTTTTTTTTACTGGTTAACTGGTTAACTGTAGGGCATTTTTCTGTAGATTAGTAGTTGGTTGAGTGCTATTTTGTTGATTTTTTTATAATTTATACAGAAAACAATCTAGTACAGTATTGTATATCCTAATACTACTCAATTGTTATTTGTTAATACCTTTTGGTTATTATTAGTATAATGAAATGATACAAAGATGTTTTCCTTCTGGTCAAAAACATAATTCAATTGAACAAAAAGTCGTGATATGGCTCTTCAATTAACATTTATCAGACAAACCCAACATTGAGCTGAACATCAAAGAGATGGTATGGAGACAATCCTATTATGTGCAGATCTAAAGCCAATGAGAACTCCTAAAACTTAACCATTTTGCTCCAACCAAATATACAAAAGCAATGCATATAAAGCTCATAACTTCAATTTTTTATCCTTGTTATGCCTTCCAAAATTTCTTTAGCTAATCCAAAGAAACTGGTTTTTGTGTCTATGCTCAAATAATGATGAAAACAGAAACTGTCTGAGGAAAATGTCATAATGACTACTGTGCATGGATAGTGGCTCTCTTCACATCTTGTCAGGATCTTGGTCTTTAGGTGCAATGAAATTTTCTTGTCCCTTGTGCCATTATTTTGGTGGCTTAGTTGCACTCTTCTGATGTTCTTGGTTCTCCCAGCACTTTGGGTCTGGTTCTTGTTAATTCCGTCTTTTTAAATGAAAACATTGTGAACTTGGTTGTTTTTGATATTAGCTAGTGGTGATATATATGTGCCTGTGTTTTGGTTGAGTATTATTTGGTCACACCTCTACAGCTTGAGTTTTTTTTTTGATATTTTTTGTAGGTTGGGCCTGGATCTGTCTTGCGTGGTCCACTGGAGAATGCAACAACAGATGATGTGTATGTTCAGATGTTGTCAAATAATTATTAGTTGATTTCTCATTATATGCTTTTATTCCTAGTTCTGCTAAATTTCCATACTTTTATGATTGACAGTACTCCAAAGCTTTACTGTGACAATGAAAGTTGCCCCTATGAGTTGCTTCATCCCCCTGAAGATTGCAATGTGAACTCATCCTTGTCATTCACACTTCAGGTACTTTGTAAAGTATTGATGGTGTAATACATTTCGTTATGCTAATATATCTATAGTTGAAACTTGAAAATTCTGTATGTTGCCTTTCTAGATCTGCAGAGTCGAGGACATCCTTGTTGAAGGCCTTATAAAAGGTTCTGTTGTTCATTTCCACAGGGCAAGGACCATAAGTGTTGAATCTTCTGGGACAATATCTACCTCTGGAATGGGTATGCTTCTTTGTTGCGTGTGAGGTTGTTGTCACTTTTTTATTCAAATAGCTGCATTTCCTATATTGATTGTATAAAAAAATTAAATAAATTTGCAGGCTGTACTGGTGGTTTGGGCCATGGAAATATTCTTAGTAATGGTATTGGCAGTGGCGGTGGGCATGGTGGTAATGGTGGAGATGCATTTTATGATGATAATCGTGTTGAAGGTGGCAGTTCATACGGGAATGCAATCCTGCCCTGTGAACTTGGTAGTGGAAGTGGAAATTGCAACTCAACTGGTACCACAGCTGGGGGTGGTATCATAGGTAAGCCTAAGTTTATGTTTGGGTCAGTTAATGTTTCTTTATGAATAATGGAAGACATTAATTGTGACAGGATTTCTTCTTTAATTCATAGTCTTGTGTTGTATTATCTGTTAAGCAGTTGTTGGATCATTGGAACATCCTTTGTCAAGTTTGTCCATTCAAGGTTCTGTAAAAGCTGATGGAGGGAATTTTGAACCGTCAATCAGAAACGTTAAATTTGCAATATTTGACAATTTTACTGGAGGTCCTGGAGGTGGATCTGGTGGCACTATACTATTGTTTCTCCATACACTTACCATTGGGCAATCAGCTGTGCTTTCTAGTACGGGGGGATATAGCATTTCTAATGGAAGTGGTGGTGGAGGTGGTGGAAGAATTCATTTTCACTGGTCTGACATTCCCACTGGTGATGTTTATCAGCCAATTGCTAGTGTGCAAGGAGACATTCAGACCTGGTATGGCTATTGCAAGCTTTTGCTGCAATTCTACATTACTTTTTATTCTGATTTTGCACAATATCTTTGGCTTCAATTAAGTGTGCAAGAAAGAATTTATTGTCTTATTGTGCCTATCTGCTGAAGAATGTAAGCTAAGCTGTACGTGCTTGTAGTCTGCTTTCTTTCAGCCAACATAGCTGCATTTTTAACCAAAAATAAATGCTCACCAGTGTCTAATGTTATCTTTGTTATTTTTTAAATAGCTGTTGTTGCCATTGATGTGTTGGTTTCATTTTGTTTTTTTAATTTTTTTTCTATCCTTTCCCTGTATTTCCAAAGGAGTATATTTTTAGTCTTTTTCTTCTCTATTATCATGGTAACAGCTTCTGAGATAGGCATCCTTGCAGAAGAAGAAGAATATGAGAAAGCAGTTAACTACGTTTTTTTGCTTTTTTAGTTAGAAAATGAAGTATGATTAACGAGATAAGTTCATCTGGAACAAGGATAAGGCATCCTCAGAAGCTGGAAAAAAGTTTAAAAATAAAAAAGAAGCAAAAATGAATAAGGAAACTTGGGAAACAGCAAGGTTGCCCAATACCTTTGCATATAAGAGATGGATGCTCCTTAAAACAGCCTTGGGAAGAACTCAAAAGAGAGTAAGAACATAACCTTATCCCAGACCAAATTTAAGAGCAACAAAACACCCTTAAAGATTTGTGCACCCTGCTGCAGTCAGATGCACCTGATAATGGCCAAGTTAGCACTTGTGGCCTTTCTACTATTATCATACCCTTTAAACTGGACCCTAAAAGACTGCTCAAGCATAGAAGGACACACCCAGTGGTCATCACTCATTTCAGATCCTGAAATGTTTTAGATCTGTGAATCTGTAGCAAACTTTTTCTGTTAACCTTTTAGGCTAATGTATTTATTTTGCTTGAATGTGGGGGTTGTAATTAGAAGAGAACTTGTTTCTTTTAATTTTGTTTGCTTTGGGGTTATAAACTTGTAACTTTTAGCTCGTATTTTTATGAATTTAATTGGAATACATTGAGAATGTAAAGGTTTTTTACAGTCATTCAATTATAAATTGTCATGCATAATTAGATGATTAGATTGTTGACTTTTGTGATAATTGTTTTTAAAGTCGCATCTAGGATGATTTCTCATTGGTTGGTAGTGTAAGAATCTTCACACTGTCAGTATATCAAATTTAAACTCATTTTGATCCTAAAATAATTTTTAGCTTGTATATGCTAATGATAATGATTCCCCTAATGAGGACAAGTGACATGATTCTCTCAGGGCTGGAGGGAACTAGGTTCAGCTCCAGGGGATGATTGCAGTCCCTAACTTCTGAAAACTAAAATATCCTCTTTTTTGTATGAATTTTTCAATTTTTTAATTGTAGTTTTCTATGTTAGCTCTCCATTTCGTTTCCATTTCTGCCCTTGCTTTTTGTTTGTGTTATAGTGGCAATTTCAAAACTTCATAATTTTATTTGATTATAATAGGGGAGGTAAAGGCAAAGGCCAGGGTGGCTCTGGAGAAAATGGGACAATAACTGGGAAGGCTTGCCCCAAAGGACTTTATGGTACCTTTTGTGAGGTATATTTTCTTTCCACTTCCCCCAATTCTGTTAATATTTTCATATTTATGTACTCTAGCTAGCCATTTAATCACAGGTTTCCATATTTGTTGGATGTGTGTCATTTTGTGTCCTGGTAGTTTGTTTATATCTGTTAATTTTACTTCTAATGGTTAAATGTATGTGAAGGGATAGTAGTTCTATCATAATGGTCATCATGACTATTTAGGTTATGCATTATTTTTTTCCAGCCTCAATATGCTGGTTGGTTTATGAGTCTGGCATTTGATTACATTTCTGACAGTGATGTTCTAGTATATCCAAGAATAGTTAACATCAAATTTTTGGGGGAATTATACTTGAAAGGATGTTAATGTGTCAAGTTAAAGTAGACATGAAAGGAACATCTAATGGTTAAATGTGTGTGGAGGTTCTACGATATTTATACTGTAATCTCAAGATGTCACCACACTGACAAGAGTCTGGTATTTTTGAGCATATCTTGGCAATGATATGCTGATAAATCTAAAGGGAAGCTGACCTTTATTTGGGGGACCAATAGTGGTTTTGATGAAAATATGCCAAGTTTCTGATTACATGTCACCCCCAAAAATCTGCAGGTGTTTCAATCTTAATTTTCTGTGTTCGAAGTGTAATTTCCCTATTGGAAGGAGCTATACTCTACTGTTTGTTACTAGTAAAAATTAGTTCATATCACAAAGTTATGGTAATTTTATTCATCACATCCATTTCTGTTCCATTCCACCCATCATCAGATATTACACAGCTCACAGCCTTTGTATTTTGGTGAAAAATATTTCTCAAAGTCATTCTATTTACAAAGCTTTAGCAATGCGTAAAATTTATACAAATTGTTAGTTTGTGGAATTTTACTTGTGCAATTTTTTAAAGGCTTTTGTGGGCAGAACAGGCTAACGGACTGTGTTGCTTGTTTTAGTAGAGGCATATTGTCTTTTCTCAATTTTCTACTGTGCCAAAAAATATAATGTATTTCTATTAAGCACCGATACTTCAATTTGCTTTCAAGCTTATATAAGGCTGGAAAAGGGAAAATTTGTCCTTGCTATGCATAGCTCAATGACTAGTTAAAACTGTATTAAAAAAGGTCTCATCTCATACATGTTACCAGGATATTAAATAGATTTAAGGGTGTCAGTAAATTAGTGTTGGTGTTGTAGGATTTTGTGACTATAATCAAAATACAAGCCTACAAACTTGAAATGTGCTACTAATCACTAATAAAGTATCAGCAGAAGATGAGAGTGCTGGATTTGACTGCAGATGACTGGGGAAAAAATGGACTGCAATTTTCATGTGAAGACTGGAGGGGGAGGAATGCTTGAAAAGAGCCAAAAATTGTAGAGCTTGTTTATGCGTAGAGCTTGTTCGCCCTCCTGTCTTTGACACTGACATGACCTTCAAGTTTTTGTAGCTTCAGCTCAGCTTAATAGAATCCAGTTTGCCTTTAAATTGTATATGCATTGGCTAGTAATGTTTAAAAGATGAAAACAGTTTATTTTGCGCTTTTTGTTCATCATTCTTTGCATGAGCCTATTATAATATGGCTACATCAAAATTGGTGAGGCTACTCTCTCTTGGTGCTGCTGAGCCACTTGACTGGATCCCACCTTCCTCTGTGCTTATATTGTTCCTTTTCACCCAGTCTGCTTTGACAACACTGGATTAGAGGAGCCTTACTAAAATTAATAGGAGCTTTGTTTACTCTCATTGTCTCATGTGCTTATGCTACTTTCTTACTCTCAATTTTTTGATGATTAACTGATGCTTATACTTCCAAATTTTTAACTCATAGGCTTTTATACTTCTTGCTTGCCTCCAGGAATGTCCAGCTGGGACTTACAAAAATGTTACTGGATCTGATAAATCCCTTTGTCGACATTGTCCTGTTAATGAGCTTCCTCACCGTGCAGTTTATATTTCAGTCCGAGGTAGATATTATAATTTAATGGATGATTACATAAGCAGGCATGCAAGGGACTTTATTCTCATTTAGTTTGAAGTATTATATCGTGAAAGCTGGAGGAACTTTAGATGTGTGATTCATTTATTTGTTTATTTATGCTTGGGGGTATGAGGTATAATGTGACCCCTTGCTTCGCAATGTTTCATAAAAGATACCCATCTTATTTTAATATCTGGTGCATCAAAGCATTATTGCCATCTTGTCCCTTTTGTGCAGGTGGTATTACTGAAACCCCTTGCCCCTACCAATGTGTTTCGGACAGATATCATATGCCTGACTGTTATACAGCTCTTGAAGAGTTAATTTACACATTTGGTGGGCCTTGGCTATTTGGTCTTTTTCTTATGGGTCTCTTGATCTTGTTGGCACTGGTGCTTAGTGTTGCAAGGATGAAATTTGTTGGGGTTGATGAATTACCAGGCCCAGCACCCACCCAACATGGTTCTCAAATAGACCACTCCTTCCCTTTCCTAGAGTCACTAAATGAGGTTTTTCCCAAACCATGTGGTTCCTTTTTTATTCTTTATTTGGATATTTGTGAATTAAGATTAGGATGCCCCTTAACAGTAGGTATTTTATTTTATTTTTCAATACTTTTTATTAATGGCATGATGATGATGTGTTGCATAGGTGTTGGAAACAAACAGAGTCGAGGAGTCCCAGAGTCATGTTCACAGAATGTACTTTATGGGACCTAATACTTTCAGTGAGCCCTGGCATCTTCCACATACACCTTCAGAGCAAATAAAAGATGTTGTGTAAGTAAAACATTCTTCTGGTTGTGATCATAATCATGGTTGAAATTTGAGGATGTTAGCTTTTTTATTTGTTAATCATGTTATGTATGATATTGAGATGGAGATCTTCCAACACTTGACATGACAGTTATGAGACCGAGTTCAATACATTTGTGAATGAGATTAATGCTATTGCTGCTTATCAATGGTGGGAGGGAGCAATACATAGCGTTCTTTCTGTTCTTGCTTATCCACTTGCATGGTCCTGGCAACAGTGGCGCAGGAGATTGAAGTTGCAACGTTTACGTGAGTTTGTTCGATCAGAGTATGATCATGCCTGCCTTCGTTCTTGCCGATCACGAGCCCTCTATGAAGGGATCAAGGTTTGACTTGTTCTTATACTTGTTGAACCTGTGAACAGTGAAATATTTGATATTCAATTGATTTGTTACTGAATTGTGATGGTTTAGGGGCATCTCTGGATCTTTTTCTAAATTGCATTCATATGATCCAAAATATATGTTTGAGTTCATTAAATATGGATAACTGGATACATGCTGACTCAACGGTTTGTTTTTGTTTCAATTTCAGTCATTATGGATAGTTGTAGAAGAAAGAGTAACATCCGGATTTATACACCCAGTGTCCACTCAACACAAATGGTTAATTATGTGCATAAATATGGTTAATTTTATCTCATAAGTGGTTAAAAGTAAACAAACGTAATTGTACATTATTATTAATATGTGATTAATAAGCTTCATAAGGTTTTTGAAATGTTTAATAGCGATTAATTTTGCACAAGTGGTTAATAATGTCATGAGGTTATTTTTTGTCATTGGCTCTCACATGTGGTTAATTACATATGTAAATATGATTAACTTCATCTCACAAGTGGTTAATAATAAATGAACATGGTTGTATGAAATTATGAACCTGAGATTAATAGTCATGAGGTTATTTAAATGCCTAATAGTGATTACCTTTACCTCACAAGTGGTTAATAGTATTATGAAGTTATTGAAATATCTAATAGTGGCTAACTTTATCTCACAAGTAGTTAATATTAGCCACATCAATAATCAATAATTATATACAAGCATGTGCATTTATTTTTAACAATTTGCGAATTTAATTAACCATATTTATACACATAATTAACCACAAATCTGGGTGGATGTTGGGTGGTCAAATAGAATTTTTATATGTAACCTCACAGTGATTTGTCATTATATGCCAGTTAGTTTTTGCATTACTGTTGATCGTATCATTATCACTTTTTTTCATAGATAGACATAGGATGAGATCATTAATTCATAACATTTTGGCATGTCGATAGCTGGTGGGAGATAAAAATTTCATAATTTTCCTCTTCTGGCTGATGTCAGGGTCATGTATGTTGTAATTTTGAATGAAAGAGTTGTTTCTTTAAGAATAAAATATTTTTAATAGCTTTTCAACTTTTCATTAATTGAAAATTAGTACTATGTCATAATGTTAATTGACCTGTAAAATAATATAGGTAAATGCAACTTCTGATTTGATGCTGGCATATGTGGATTTCTTTCTTGGTGGGGATGAAAAGAGGATAGACCTTCCTCCCCGATTACACGAAAGGTTCCCAATGTCATTGCCTTTTGGAGGTGATGGAAGTTATATGGCTCCATTCTCCCTTCACAATGATAATATTCTTACTAGCCTCATGAGTCAGGTTTGTTTATCGATTTTGGGGAACTCAATTTTATGCACAGATGCACTTAGACATGCTTTTTAATTCCATTATTACAGAATTTAATTATATGCATAACTTTAATGTTGTTTGCAGTCAGTGCAACCTACAACTTGGTATAGATTGGTTGCTGGGCTGAATGCACAACTGCGGTTAGTTCGCCGTGGACGACTAAGAGT
Organism: Pachyrhizus erosus; assembly: GCA_026544285.1. Classification (NCBI taxonomy): domain Eukaryota; kingdom Viridiplantae; phylum Streptophyta; class Magnoliopsida; order Fabales; family Fabaceae; genus Pachyrhizus; species Pachyrhizus erosus. The sequence continues at coordinate 14,360 of JAMLFT010001252.1, forward strand.
AACATTTCGACCTGTCCTCAGATGGCTTGAGACTCATGCCAATCCTGCGTTGAGTGTCCATGGTGTGCGCATTGACCTTGCCTGGTTTCAGGCTACAAGTAGTGGCTATTGCCACTATGGGCTAATGGTTTATGCTCTTGAGGAAGGTTATCCAGCCACTGGAGGAAGTGCTGACGGTGCTTTAAGAACTGAGGAAAGATCACGGTAATCCTTGATACTCATGGCATGCTACCATGTTGTCGTTCCATTTTCATGAGACAATTTAAAAAATTATCTGACTATCTTTTAGAGGAACATGGTATGCTTTTATATTTGATACTTGATACTTTTTAGTATGTAGCACATTTTTTCTAACACATTATTATTTGTTGAAATTTATTGAAAACTACAAAATTAGAAGACTCTTGAATGAGAAATGAGACCCATTAAAATTTGTAATTTCTAAAAAATTTCAGCCAATTGTAAAGTGTATTTAAAAGAATGTGTTAGAGTATGTTGCTTGGATTTCTCTACTTTTTATGTGTTAGTTTATATAATTTTTGGTTTCCAGGGTCCAGAGTGTTAAAAAGGAACATCCTTTGGGGCTTGCAAGAAACAGAGCTCATTTAAGTTCTGGTGGAAGAATTGAGGACAATTATATGAGGCGACAAATGCATGGAGCTGCTTTAGATGTAAACAATTTGCAGATGCTTGATGAGAAGAGAGATATCTTTTATCTTCTCTCTTTTATACTTCAGAATTCAAAACCTGTTGGGCATCAGGTATCTCTTGTATTGATAGTTTTAACTGATTTGGTAGAAAAAATTGTTAATTCTTGTGCTTGCATCATTTGATAACTGATTTTTTAATTTTTCTTTTTCCTTTATTTGTTGACTGCAGGATCTTGTTGGTTTAGTAATCTCAATGTTGCTTCTAGGAGATTTTAGTTTAGTATTACTTACCCTGCTTCAGTTGTATTCAATTTCTTTGGTGGATGTCTTCCTTGTGTTGTTTATATTACCTTTCGGCATTCTTCTCCCATTTCCTGTCGGAATTAATGCTCTCTTTAGTCATGGACCAAGGCGTTCTGCAGGCCTTGCACGTCTTTATGCTCTGTGGAATCTTACATCCTACATAAATGTTGTGAGTTATCTATCGAGTTTCAGCTGATTGGGGATATTTATTTATTTATTTGTCAGGCCGATGAACCTGTCCATTATCAGGGTGGAATATAGTAACATGGATTATATTTTTTCTAGTTTTAACTGGGGATCTTGTGTTATTTGTGACTAGGTTGTTGCATTTCTTTGTGGATATATACATTACAACTCTCAATCGTCTTCCAGTAAAAGACACCCAAGTGTTCAGCCATGGAATATCATGTAAGGGCATTCTTAACTTAATCAATGGCCTGCTTATTTGGGAAATCTGACTGGTTATTTATTTCTCAACTGTCTGGGGGTGCAGGGATGAAAGTGAATGGTGGATTTTCCCAGCTGGATTGGTTTTGTGTAAATTATTCCAGTCTCAACTCATTAATTGGCATGTTGCCAATCTGGAAATTCAAGACCGTTCCTTGTATAGTAACGATTTTGAGCTGTTCTGGCAGTCATGATGGTATGTTTAACAGCATATATTCAACATTAACTTTTCACCCCTTTTACCTCCTCTTCTCTCGATCCATCACATGTTCTGAGTACCGTCATCTAGAATAGGTCTAAGATTGACATAGAGATGGTAGGATAACTCGAGGTGGGGAGAAATAGAACTACAGAAATCCAAAGTAGAGTTGTAGAGGCATTCATTACTGTAACACCTAATGTTCAATAGTTCTTTTTAAAAAATTAAATCATTTTGACCTTGAATTTTCTTACTGTGTAAATATCAAGTAACTAAGCACATTTTAGAATATGTTGTAGTTGTTGACAACTCTTAACTCATGCTTACCTTTTTTATTATGTTCATTTGGCGAACGGCTTCACGTTGAGTAGAATCGTCAGAGAATTTGGGTTTCTTGGGATAATAATTATGCTTGAAGCGTTTTATTTTCCCCTCACCCCCAAAACAATTGTATTTTTATTTTTTGGTATCAAATTAGTAATTATTTGTTCGTAAAATAGGTTTATATCTTGTTGCAATCAAACTACGTAAAATCCTCTTCTCACCTCGCTGAAATAATTATAGAAAGTAGTTGGGTAGGCTTTGGAATTTGAGCGGGTTAATATTGTATATTACTGTCTCATTCTGCACTAATTCATAAAACGATCTTTGACAGAATGTCACTTGTGATCATGGCTTTTCAGATGTGCTTATTTACTTTGGTTAAATTTAAAAGGAGATAGTACAATTATTTTCATGTGTTTTTGTTATATGACTTGGTTTTCTGATTATGCCATCGGTTAGCTCTATTTTAAAAATTCAGGTGGGGCTCTGAATATATTTGGGGTGGTTTGGTATTATTCTAATTCTTAATTTTATAATTTTTTATGTTTAATTCTTATTCTATAAAATTACATTTATTTTAATATTTTTGTAGCAATTCAACCTACACTTTAAAAAAATGCTAACTTAATATCGATTTTACAAAATAAAATAACAGCTTATAATTTTAAGAATTAAAATAAAATTTTATATACTTGTTTTTGTCCCCAAATCTGAAATTATTGAACATAAAACCTGTTTTCATTTTTATTATTAATATCATTTTCCTTTATGTTTATGGACTAATGGGTTTGGAAAGTGATAATAAGCTTATAAAAATGACAAGACAATGTCAAATTAAAGCCTGGCATCATGCATTCAAGAGTCACACTTTCAGATGTATTTTTTATGATTGTTTTATATATAGCAAGATTTTTTTCTCCCATTCTGCCATGCTTCTGATTTTCATGTTTTGGGCATCGGATACCCTGGATCGCAAATAAACAATCTAAGTCCATTACTATTAACATGATTGTACTACTTGGCTATGAATGAATTTTTGTAACGCTCGTAGAAACCTGAGCAAGCTCACTGCCTTGTAGGTTTTGGTTTAAAATATTCTATTAAAATATTAGCAAAACATGGTTTAATATGCTCTGTTAAATTTTTGCTTAATTAAAGAATAAATATCAAATTGTGTTTTAAATTTAAAAAAAAAAATCTTTTATTAAAACCTACTAAGCTGGACTTAGTGGTGAGAGGGGTTTGGGTAGATTGTGTTTAAAATAATTGTCACCGGTACAACAAAAACGAATTCTTTCGTAATTGTTTTCTATTTTGTCTGCTAACTATTTGCCGTGCATTTTGGTAATATAGGTTTAAATTGAATTGCTGCAGGTGTCAAGTTCTGTTAAAGTATTATTAAAGTTAATAACCTTGTGGTTTGATTTTTGTGTAGGCATTTTCAATTTTACAGTATTGTATACAAATTTTTATGAATAGAAGTGTATAATTATAATTTTAATTTGTTCATTTCATGATAAACTTTTAACCCTTATTACTGAACTAGTGTACGTGTATCACATCTTTTATGAGAGTTATTTTGCTTTTGTATTCGTGCAGCGTTTTTATTTTTTCCCCAGCTGCTTGACGTTATTTGACACTGTATACAATATATCTTTTGGGTCACAGAACTGTGAAACATATATGGATTTTTACAATGTTAATCAGACAGGCATGAATGATTATCTCGTTAACTTTTATAATTAATTTTTAAGTCATTTTTAATATAATTAGTGACAATGTACATAAACTTTAAAGGCTGAAACTATTATCTTTATACCGTTTGACATCTTTTCCATCCATTCTGTTTTATGTTTTAATAAAAAATATTTCAAATTAGTTTTTAATCAAAATTAATGAAAAAGTAAATATTTTTATAAAATATCTTTAATGAAAATAGTTAGCATTAGATAGCAAATAAAAAAATGATTAAAGAAATAAATATTGAAAGATATATTAAAAAATTACATGATAATTTTTATGAAATTTAAGATATTAATTATATTTTTTAATGTGTTAAAATTTTAAACATCATATAAAATAAATAAGAGGAAGTATAATTTAATAATTAAGCATAAAATAAAAGCTTCTAGTTGAAAATGTACTTCTCTACATCTTAAAAATTATAAAAAATCTATTCATTTAATCGAAAAACTCCTCCCCCGTTAACCCCCGTTATTTTTAATTATAAAAAGTTGAATACTAGTACTATTTACCTTGCGGTAAAATTAATGGTTGAATATATTTTGATATTTAACTTTCTTAAAAACATACACTAATTTTTTGTGAGCAGTCATTTACTGAAGCAATGTTTTAAACTATATTTAACAGCTTCATTTCTTTCTGCAAATAACCTTCATGAAAACATTCTTTGATAAAACAATTATAACAAATTTATTGTATTGATATTACTATTAACTTCAAATGTACAAATAACCTTTTAAAGATTCAGATCACGCCAGGCAAAAATGAAATAATTCTATTATTAAAAAGAATTAAAGTTGTGTTTAAATTCTTCACCTCTAAAATTAAAGACAGACAAGAGATCACAATTTCGAGGTACTATGTACAGCCATCATGCGATGAAAACAATGTATGTCTAATAGGTCTCAGATAGAACCCTATTTACATTTTTTATCACTAAAATGGGATTTACAAGTTTATATATATCATTACATCTTCAAGTCAATCTCCCTCTCTATCTCCTTCATGTGCTATCAGACTGCTTCTTTCTGCATCGTTAGTAGTGCATTGATGCAACTGGGGAGAAGCAAAAAGATTCTTCTGAATGTCATCGGAGGGAAGAGAGTTTATAAAATTAGTAGTATCGCCGCTAGAAAATGAACCGCACCCCATTGTAGTGACATGGGTAGAATCAACGTCAATGCCGCCGGCAGAATTTGGTCCGTTTTTACCGCTACCTACAACCAGCAAGCGTTGTTAGACATAGCCCTTTCTTTTTGTATAGAGTTTCTTTCCAAATAAGAGCTAGTAAATTATTGAGGGAGGACAAACAACCTGGAATAATAGGGGTAGGAGATGTGTTTGATAACGCAGGAGAAGTGTTTGATAACGCAGGTGACGTTCCACTTCCTCTTTTCATCTTTGACTGCATAGAAGAAACGTAACTAAGCATTAATAGTCAGCTGATAAAAGGAAGAAGCATCATTTATCCTCAATATAACTAGGTAACAAGTATTGTACAAATTTTGAAATATAAATTAGTCCCTTATGCTTCAGTGTCATGCGGAGAAGTACTCCTTGATTTATAGCTTGCAATTCGATTGCCATGTGACGAATTTGAAAAATTAATCAAATGAGAAAGATTTGCCTGTCAAGCACCTTTCTCAAAGGTGCTATCAGGATTTGTTTTTGCTAGATGTTCTGGTACAACAAAGAACTTCAGTAAGCATTTAGCATACCTTCGAAATTTCTTCACAATGCTTTACAACAACTGAGATATTTGCACAACGTCCATGTGATAGCACGTATGCCCACAAGAGAAGCTTCCTTGGTATGCTCAGATCAAGTGCTTCATTCCCAGCCATATTCGGGTCGAATGGTATCTGTGTTACTAATTGAGATGGAATCAAATAAAAGTTGAGTCCAGATGTAAGCACTACAGAAGAACTCTCCCGGTAGAAATTATAGCAAGCTCTGAGCAAAGTGTTTGCAGTTTCCAAATTCTCATCAGAAGCTTTCTTAATAATAATATTTTTTATTTTTGCTAAAATGGCACTCCATTTTGTTTCAATCTTTTTCAAATGAGTAAGATCTTCAAAAGCCGTACTCCATAATTCATTTGGCTGCAAATCAATACACAGCAAGTGGCTATTATCCACACTGTCAGTCAAATTAAGGACCTGAATCCCGTTTGAGAATCCACATGATAATGGAGTTATTTGTGCCAAATTATATACAAGAGACCGGCACCAAGCAACAGAAGCATGCCTGCCAACTTCTGCACAATTACTGTCTGAGAACTTTGGATTCTTAGAACGCTTCCGAATCTTCTCATTTATTGCTTCAAGAGTTTCCAGCTTTCCATTTTTCTCCAATAATACAATATATTCATGAAGATATCTGCAAAGATGAGGATCTGAATTAGTTTTAACCATTGAAAAACAGACGGGAAACACACTTTCAATCAAAAGAAGTTCAGTGAACACAATTTGTTGAAAAAAAGTCATATATCTGTTTAAATCTTATTACCCATATATGATACTCTCTGACATATCTGAGCCTTCAATTTCAGGCAAGCTGCATATTTCTGGCCATAAGCTCCCTTGCTCCATGAACAATGCAAACATTCTCTCTAGCACATTGTCAGAACTGCTCACTGCACCAGAGGCAGCAGTCTGAGAATGGCACATAGTTGAAACCAGGGCCTTTAGATACCTTCCGATAGCCACTGGTATAAGATCTTCAATGCATAATGAAAACTGCATTTGTGGTGGAAGTGAAAGATAAAACGAATAAAGTTTATAATCCCATAAAACCAGAGGACAAGATAGGCAAAATGGCAGAAGAAATGATACAGGTTGTAACTGACAGGTGACTAATAACATACAACATTACTGGATTCTAGAGACAAAATACAAATGTCTTACCCTTGTTTTTGGGGAGGCAATGAGAAGGGTTGTGCACAGGACACATCCAAAATAAAAAAGAAAACAAATAGTAAAGCTCAAAGGCTGCTTAAGAAACACATTTGAAGTGTCTAGGAGCAGAAGCAAATAAATGAATTGGTGCAATTCATTCTATTATTGTTGACAAATCCATAGTAGAATTAATTGGCAGCAGGAACTTTCAATATTTATACACAAGTAAAATTATCCAATACGGAGGTAAAATTGATCCACTTAGGTTTGGATTCACTAGTTAATCAGTTTAATTATTTTAATATAAAAGAAGAAATGAAAAATTGCAAAGAGAAAGGTGGACTAGGAATCCACCTAAGCCAAAGTACTAGACAGAACAAAGAAAAAAATCAAAGGAACAACTCTTGGATCAGGACTTTTTCCTGATAAATCTAATGGTGTAAATCCTTCAATTCAAGGATCAGATTTTGCTCTGACCGTGAAGGGGCTTCCTTCACTTGTGCCTGCATAAACTGTGAATCCATCTCTTAATGGTAAATTTTCGTCACCTCAATTAACAAACAATCTTAGCCTATGTATAAGGCAACAAGTCCATCTCATCAAACGATTCACATTAATCAAGTGCAAAAACAGTTATATAAAAGAATGCTTCACCGAGAACAAACGAAGCATAAACTGTAGCAATTATCATTTTCTGATGTGTAACTTAAGCAGTAATCAGACTCTGGAATTTACCCGCTTATCTGCACGAAGAGCAACATAAGAACGTTCAAGAATACATCTATCTCCAGTCTCCTCCAATAGTTTGAGATAAAACAGCAAATACTTTCGAATGCAAGTAATAAATTTTCGAGAACTCTCTGGTAAGTTAACCTCGAGGGCTTTTTTAATACCAGCAGAAGCCGGTGTCTTGCGCCTGACATTAAATGCAAAATAGGTTAGTTTTAAGTTGGGAACATGTTGTTTCCTTCCTCCTGCATAGCATAAAATCAAATCCATCAAATGTTACTTTATTTTGACTAGGGAATCCCTCAAGTTACAAGTCAATTTAGGTAAAATTTCTTTTAATTTGAGATAAAAAGAAAAGGCTCCAAGAGACTATTAACATTTTTGGATTACCGTTAGCTCCCTTCTAAAAGTACTTTTAGACTAAAAGATACAAAGAGCATCCTTCTCCAAAGATCTGTTTAACACCCAAAAGTACTTTTTAAATGGTTACCCAACATGGCCTATATCTTTCAAATCTTCAAAGTTTTTGTCACCAAACTATTAGTCGTGCATTCTTGGTAATTGCCATAGCATGAGCCATCAATTGTTAGTGACAAAAAGTCATTTCATTCAAATTCAATCATAGTAACAATAACTTAAAAATGAAAGGATAAGAACAAAATCATACCTTCCTTTTTTTACCATGCTATCAATTTCCCACATATTTATTGTAAATGATGAGCGTGAAGATTTGAAGCAGAAAGATAGATGATCTTTTGCCCTCTCTATATCACCACTCTCACCTCTTTTGTACAGCCCTTGAGCCAGCATGTATCTGGCCTTATGGAAATGTTTGAGATCCCCCTCTACACATGTTTCAAGAGCAGAAAGACAATCGTTGTAAAGCATAGACCATACTGTATCCAATTTGAGCAACTCTTCATGCTTTGTTTCCACAAGATTGGCATGAATAGATTTCTCCTTTGTATTTAAGAAGGAGCAATCCATACCACTAAGGATACTTGTGACAGCTTCTTTTACAGACTGATTAAAGGAGTTTGCGGTGAGAACCTGTTGAGGACCAAACAATAGTAAAAAATATAGATCAAGTGCCCAAATTATCTAGTCAATTAAAATTTTGAAGGTTAACCTTTGAATTAACTGCAATTGTAAAGGACAGAAAATCAAGAGATATGACAGTTAGTGCAATTAGAATACATGGACAAGGTCAAAGACAATTAAATAAAATAATACCAAAAGAGAGTTTAGTGATCAGAAAAGGAAGGGAAAACCTTTAAAATCTCCAAATTCTGCTTTCCACACTTAAATAATAATTTCAAGCGCGAAGCATGCATCCTATAGACAGGATCAACAGCTGATGTGTTCAAAGCAATAGCTTTATTGTAATAGGATAATGCAATTTCATGTGAATATCCAAGTTTTTCACTTAGTTTACCCAAGTAAAAGGCATGCAACCAATCTTGCCTGTACAAAGAATCAAATTAGTTTATAAACATCATATTAAAGTAGAGAAGTGCAGAAAATAAGAATACACAAGAAAATAGGATATACTTAAGTGTGAAGGCTTTCTTAAAATGTTTCATTGAGTTCTCACAAAACATCATCCATGCCGCATCCTTTAAGGGCAAAACAGATCTCTGATCATAAAATGGGACCACATTTTGAAGACTGTCGTAGTATACCAATGCCAATAACTCATGAATCTCACACTGGAAATACAACAAATGCAAGAAAAAAGTTAAATAACCAATACTTTTACCAAGGTAATGATAATATGCATAAAAATTAGAGTGTATGCATTCAAGTAAGCATTGTAAGCATATAAAGTTGCAAATCTGTAACATAAATCTTGAACATTACAGATATAGATTTTTATTGCACATTTTATTAGCCTTAAAAAGTATTCAGAAATTTAATGTGTTTATTTTTTGGATCAACAAATATTAAGACATTTAATGTGACCAAGTAGCTAGCATAAACAATGAATGGCACTGTCTTAATAATTTACAGTGCAGATAACATTTGCAGGGAACTTTTGGGGGTATAGACAGAGCTTTTCTAGTTTAATTCTGATTTTGTTTGAACCCAACTAAGTTATCACCGGATCGTAGTGACAAAAGAAAGGAAGTTTTAAAAGGACTACATATATAAACAGAGGTAAAACCTGCTGAGCAGATGTCTTTGCCAAAGCTAAACTCATAAGTAGGCACCGTCTACTCCTCCTTCGGCTTGTTTCCACTCTTTCAGATAAAGTAGCATTCTTCCTCCACCCTACTACATTAACGTGCTTGCTACCATCATTTAGCAACAAATCTACTTCCTGGCTCAGTGCAACAAAGAAACATTTATAAAACTGTATAAGGTAAAATATTTACAAATTAAGACATCAATATTTATTTGTAAATTTCACGGCATTCAGGGTTTAATAAGCCCAATAACGTTTTTAACTTACCTCATCATAAATATTTCCAAGTCTCTGCCAGCTTTCAAAGCGCAGAGGATTGTAGATGAGATCATATTTGAAGAGCTTTGCATTTTGTTCAACAAATTCTTCCCCTTCCTTGGTCAGCACAAATCCAGGCCACTTATCTGTTGCACTCATTTCCTCAGACAGAGCCAAGAAATAATACAAGTTACAGTAGACCTCTAAATATGGCTCAGACCTGAAAATCCAAATACACTTTTACACTTAGAGATAACTTTGAGAAACTAAAAACAAGGAATATCATGGGTATACTGTAGCCATTACGTTTAAATCAGAAGAAACAGGTTACAAATAAAATATATTAAAAAAGAAGCACCCCTACAGTACTGTATAATGTATACCTCCTCAATAATGTTGCATTATACTGAGCAAGGCCACCCACATCAGGAAACATTCTCTTGGTAATAGATTCAAGAAATCCATCAGACCCAGCCTCCTCTGAGAGCTTCTCTTCGCATAGATCAGGATCATCTAGGAACTTATCTATAGGGTTTCCTGCCAAGAGGTCATCTGGTGGCTGCAGAAAGTGCTTCCTAATAGCTCTTAAAACTCTACGAAGTTTGACCAATCCAGTCCTCTGATACATAATTTTTATGCAAAATAAAATCACAAATCAAACTTCAATACAATATTCCTTAGACAGGCTGTACTATATAAATGAGGGATAGAGAGAACTCACAGAAGATGACTTTGCATAAGGAAGAACATACTTGAAAACATCAGCACATTGTTCCTTGGTTTGATAATCTCCTCGGCTTGTGTTTTTGTGCATCACTAGATCATCCTCATAAGATGAATCAGATCTTAGATGTAATCCATATAAACAGAAAAAGCACTGATCTAAGGCACAGTCAATTTTAGACTCAAGTTCCTCTCGTTCATCTTCAGAAAGTTCATTTCCACATTCAATTAATTGATTGCTTGAATTTTCACCCTTAATTAACTCACTGTCAGTGCCAGCACCTCCATGATTTTCACCCTCTACGTCCTTACTGTCTTTATCATGAACACTGCAAGATGAATTGCCTTTGGATATTATTCCTTCAGAAACTTCCTTTTTCGCTGAATTAATTCCATCACTTTTGGTCCAATCCATCTGGATGTTTAATGTGTCTGATTTTGATTCTTCAACAGAAACATTAACAAGACTGTTTTTGGACACTTCTTCACATTGCATTGATTCTTTATGGTTAAAGCTGGATTTAAGCTTCATATCCAAGGCCAAGAGATGCTTTATTGCAAATCTAAGAAATGTTCCTTCTTCACCTTTGCCACCTTCACCCAAACAGCAAAGCCCATATTCAGCAAGCAAGTCATGTGTTGCAACAATTAAATCAACCTGAGTTAAGAATGCAGAAAAGAATAGTAGAGGTTTTCAATTAAAAAAAGGAATCACTAAAACAACCAAATCACTTAAAAGTACAATTTTTTGAAGGAGATAGCTAACTTGAGTTTTGATTGGTGTGTTTGGGCTAAGATGTTGGAGTTTGCAGAAAACAATGGCTGCGTCAACGAAACAGCTGCTTTCAGCTTGATCAGAAATTACTTGTTCTGAGGCTTTGTTGCAGACAAGTATGTTGGCAACATAGCTCATGATTAACAACAGCAGACATTGCATTTGACAAATGCTGCTTGTTGGAACAGAAAGGCCATCCTGCAAGTATAGGAACACATGCTTTCACCACAAATACCATTCTATAGTATAATATCAAGGAAACAATAGGTGCTATAAGTAAAACAAGTTACATGGACCTGTGTTAGCAATAAAACAGGTTATATCCATTTTTATTAAGAAAAAATATTAAGAGAGAAAAGTAGGACAAGGAGGACAACAAGCTATCTCTCAAAACAGGAAAAAGAAAAGAATAACATAGAAAAAGGGAAAATCAAGAATGCAGCAGAGCAACCCAGCCTCTATTTCAGAAACGAAAATTCCCTTGAAACTACCATGAGTGCACCCGAGAGAAGCCACAACTGCAATCCAATTCAAAGCATATCAAGTGGCAATCAAAGGTCCTTAAAAATTTGAGCATTCCACTCCACCCAAATAAATAAATTAGACAGCAAAAATTGCTTACTGCCATTGTTTCTAAGTCCTTATTCTTTCAAAAGCTTTAAAATGGATCACAAAATCATTTCAAAGTGAAAATGCACAAACAAAATTGATCCAGCATATCAAACAATTTATTCCTACAAAGAGTAGCCACACAACATTGAAGAAAGAATAGGGCCATTGTCTCCAAACTCAAGTCTCACATCACATATTATATCAGTAAAAAGAGCCCATGTGAGGCCTACAAATCAGCAAAAAGCCATTATTATTACTCATATTGAAAGTACTGCACTATTTCCGTACAGACAAAGCTCATAAGTTTCACTTTAAAGAACAGAGTCCAACAAATGGATTTCCATCTCAACTAAACCAGGTCCAAACTAAAAAGTCAACTCTAAAGCTTATCAGTATAACACCAGTGTGAAAATAACACAATAGAATCCAATTCCTATCAACCCCATATACACTGAGTGAAAATAAGTTGATAATTTGAATAATTGATAATCCTGCAGGCTAAGCAAAGTTTAAAAAGGTCTTCCCAATTATTTATGGCAAAAGATTCCACAAAATCTACCCAGATCAAAGACATCAGACTATTTTTTAGTATAATTGATGAAAACAGTAAGAAGGAAAAAAAATAGATAAGAGGAGAACAAAGTTCCAATTTGGGTTCCCTTATTTTTTCTGATTTGGCAGAAAAAGAAGAATTTCAGAGGATTTTAAAAAACACCATACTCTACATGGAAAGAAATGTGTTGGGACAAAAGGCCAAAACAACTCATTAAATTCCTATGGCCCATCAATTTCCTGGAATCTATGAGAAATCTGTGAGCCTAAAATATCCATAAGCAAACGCAAGATGAGCCTTTTCTTTTTCAATTGCAATGGAAAATTTGTTTATCATGTTGATGACACATATCATGTTTATTCAAAAAGGAGTAATTACTATATCTAGATGCTCATTACTAGGCTAATTATTAACAGTAATAATAGATAATTGGTAGGTGTATTTTAATTAACTGATTTAATTGTTGTGTCCAGGAAGGAGAATGACATATGTAGTTTATGAACTTAATGGATGAACAGGAAAAGGATTTTTAAGAAATATGCCTCATGGCTATAACATTTTAGAATCCAAAACTACCAGAATGGTATAGCTTACAGAATCTCCATGTTGATCAATAATTTTCTTCACTTGTGAGATACAGTCAGAGAGTGCCTTCACTTCATCTGCAACCAAGTGACTACAGGGCTTGTTAGAACTTTCCTTTGAATCAATATCAAAATTAAGTGATGCACTTAAACGAGGTGCTTGATCAGAAGATTTAAATGATGTAATACATGTATTTAAACCCATCTTTGTCATAAGTATTTTCAGCTTTCTAAAATGACAATTGAAATACATCTCTACATCCATTGGCCTTGTCTTTTGACATGCTTCCATTAGAACATCTACAGCCATGAGTTCAGTGGAAGTTATCTTTTCATCTCTTTTATCTGTCATGGATAACGAGAATGAATCAGGGTAGACATCCCGTGTGGAGAACAGAAGTGGAGAAAGCAAAGTTACACACTCCAAAAACTTTTCTTGCTCCATCATCTTAATGACAGACTTTTCCATTAAGAAATTGACCTTTAATATATTAATTTCATCAAGAACTCTATCATAGTTTAGCACTTTTACAGCCTTGCAATGTGGACGGGGGACTGAACAATGAGTATCTTCCATGTTTTCTCTCTTGGCCAAAAGTGACAGAGCAATACAAAATTCTTCACAAGCTTTTGCATTGTTGTCATCAACAATAGACAGTCTCCCACTTAGCCAGAAGAATCGAGCCCAGAGAGAACTGTTTTTCATCAGAAGTGATGTGTCTAAATTTGAATTGATCTTAGTGAAGGTATTTATTGTTTTTCCACTGGTCTCCTGGATACTATCTATCAAAAAACAACCTTCATTCAAGGCATTAGTCAAGTGAAAAGGATAATCTAAAGCTACAGATTCTATGATCTTACAAAGATGATAAGATGTCTCAGAAATAAATTCAAATTGTTTAGAACCAGTGGGGGAGCATGATCCAAAATCATAATACAGCTCAGCAAGAAAAATATTACATTCAGCAGTTCTCTCCTTTCCCCAATGCCTTGTCAATTTTTCCAACTCCAGAAATTTGACAAAAGCATCCTGATATGTGAGACCTTGTCTTGCAACCTCTTCTAAAAGTAAGTGCCCCATATGATAAGCACCATAATTGTTTGAAGTTTCTCTTAAAAATGCAGAAACATTATAATATTCAGAATTTCCTAAACAGGATGCTGTCGTGGTATTTCTATCAGTTGAATCTTGACCCCCCAATCCACCAGCAATAAATGGCTCTAGATATTGAATCACAACCTTGGTAGGGTCCTTGCCACATGAAGAATCAGATTCTTCTTTCCCTGGTTTACGACTCCGTAGCCTTTCAAGTCGAGAACTTCGCCTTTCATGCGGTTGTTCTTCGTGGATGTTTGCTTCTTTCTCTTTAAAAGCACTTGATCGTTCTATGCTACCATCACCAGAAACATTAGTTTCACCATTGGACCCTTTCATTTCCACAGTGTTCATAACAGTTTCTGAGCTATGAGGTAAGATTATGCTTAACCTAATATCAGGAGAACTGAATGCTTTTTCAGGTTCCATCTTGGAACTTTGTGGTGATAAGATTTCCAGAAGTGCATCAGCAAGAGCCACCCAGGAAACTTCTGTCAGGTGCAGTTCTTTATTCTGGTTCAATTTTTTGAATGCAACATCCTCATCTACATTCTGATTAGTAGCTTTTCTCTTGTCAGGAAATTTGAGCCGCGCATGTTTAGGTTCCAATTTGTCTATGCCTCTTGGAGCAAATGGGAAAGGTTCTGATTCTTCAATGGTATTTCTAACATGCAAGGCACGAGAATGTGATGGCCAGTGCCTCAAAATCATTTCAGCGACAGAAAGGCAAGCAACCTCGTCACCAATTGCAATAAGAACTTCCAAAAGCTTCTCCATGCAATTCCCTGTAGATACAGCAGGGATCACATATGCTTAAAAACATGTCTGTATATACTATGAGCATGTTTACATAATTGGCATAGAATTAATATTGAAAAGAAGGTATTCTGAAAATAACATTCAAAGTGATTTTAAAAAAACTAGTCTTGTTTGGATAAGGATGAGCTTTGTTACAAGTCACAACAATAAGACTTCAACCTCAGGTCCCAATGCTCACATGAGTAAATGGATACAAATGTCTGTTCTTTTCCATACCTCATAATCACAGGAGCCCCAAGTATTGGGATGCCTTTTTTAGTTACTCTTGGATGGTGTTAAATGAAAATTACTTTTGAAAAAAAAAGGGTTGACAGCAAATTTAGATTAGCATTTAAATGCTATGTATGACCACATATTTGTAAAAGTACAAGCCAATTATATCAGAATCATATCTTGCTGAATGTCCATTCAGCCAGAATCAACAAAATATTACTTCTGGCAGAGGGGCCGTTCACACTGCTCAAGATGTAAATTTTACTTTTGTAGCTAAATGAGATTAAAAAAAATGTCAAAAGTAATCCTACAGTGCAAAGTGCATTTGTACAACGCTGAAGTCATTCCCCTCACTTTTAGTCAAACATGCTCGTACACACAAGAGATTGATAGACAGTTCAAAAGACACCCAACTGCAATACATGGAGGGTAAAGATAACCCAAAGAGGTAAACAAAACTGAATTTCACATATAAGAAATATTAAAAAGCACTCCATTAAGTAGCCATTGGAAAAAAAAAAAAAAAAATTACTTGTCAAGAGCTAAGAGTATTAGGTGCTTACAGTTATTAGGGCTACACAAGAGGCCTTGCTCAAATGCCCAACGTGAGATACTCAGTGAGCCCATTGAGCATGACAATGTTCCCAGCTGGTTCCAGACAACAGAATCTTTAGAATCAATCTCCACAGCTTGAAGATAACAGCGTAGAGCATTCTCATAATGTGTAGAGCCTTGCTGAAGAAAAACTGCAGCCAGGTTTTTCAATGCCAAAAATCTGTAGAAATGTCTGTAAGTATTAAGAAACACTAATGTAGATATACAATATTCAAGCGCATATCAAATTCATGACGCATTAAAGGAACTTTCATATCCAACCAGTCAACTGATATAACACTTGTTATAAAAATGAAAAACCTAATTTATCCTAACCAAAAGCACTCAACAATGCTGAGTTGATATTGAATTGACCCAGTTAGAATCAGAAGCATTGCCAGCAATGTTAGAACTTATGCAGATACAAGAATGGAAACTGCAACAAGTACACGATAAGTGTATATAGGTTTTACCTACATGATACCAGGTAAACTAAGATCCATTTTTTTTTACTAAGATTAACACCTAGAAGGGTAGTTTGAAGACTAACTTCACCAGTTATGTGCTTTATGAAAATTCAAAATAGTGACAGAATTAACAGGATATGAGAATCAAGTGCTGTATAACTTAAGGTGAAAGGAATTTATTACAACATATTCATGTCAAATCTTACTTTAATAGACTGGAAATTGGAAAGGAGAAATTCTTGCATGAGCACAGTACCAATCAGAGGCTCGAGTGAAGTATTAAAACAACTCTAGCAGACTAGCACAAACTTTAACACAGACTTTCTTGTTGTTTTTAATGCATTCTGGGCATTTAATTGGTCGTGCCTATAGGTACTATGCTCATGCAAGAATTGCTCAATTACAGGAAAGACTACGAGCAAACAACGATGACAGAGCAGTGGACATCTTGATAAAAAATGTAGTATAGTGCAGATCAAAACCTGAGTTGCAATAGATGACCATCACTGGCACTGCTATCCACCTGATAACAGTAAACACATCATACCACCAATCCAAAAAGACATTAAAGATTGAACAAAATATGTGTAATCCAAAAACCAAAAACCTGAGCATTAGCAATAAGAGGGTCTTTAAGGACAGATTCTAAGAGCTCGCGAGCCTTCTCGTACTCTTTTGCTTGTAACTTGAGAAGCCCATCATGGTAAGTTTGAGAAAGATGAAATTCCTGAAATAACAGAAAATAAAAACAATGAAATGGAATCAATAATGGTAATGTAGCACTCGAATTTGGATTTTAAAAAAAAAATCAACAGCACATAAATGAATAACAGAGCTATTAAGAACATCAAGAATCCTAATCCTTGTACCCTAAGCAAAGCTCTCAAAAGTGCATAACATTAGCATTTATCGACGAAGAGGGTGAAAGAGAGAAAGAGACGTGCCTGTGCTTCTTTCGTGGGAGCTAGTGGTTCCCACTGACTTTTTGAGTCAGTATCATTGATAGCTGCAATTGAGAACTGAAAATGCAAAACCAAAACCATTTATCAGAATAAATAATTAAACACTGTGAATTCAAGTAGCTACCAACGACAACGATGAAACTGCGTCAGTAATGACGATAATACGAAGATGCATAGAACATCAAATTTAATCTCATACCATGATCGATCTTCAGAACGCTAAGTGATCCCGCGGTTCGTATCGCTTCGCTGTAGATTCAGCAATTTAGGGTTCCAAACTTCGAATTTAGCCTCCACTTTTTTCAGCTAAATGTTTTAATTTTAAACACTTAATACTTATAAGCGAGCGA
Source organism: Pachyrhizus erosus (assembly GCA_026544285.1). Taxonomy (NCBI): domain Eukaryota; kingdom Viridiplantae; phylum Streptophyta; class Magnoliopsida; order Fabales; family Fabaceae; genus Pachyrhizus; species Pachyrhizus erosus. The sequence continues at coordinate 31,843 of JAMLFT010001252.1, forward strand.
GCGCGCTCTGAGAACCGCCCTTGAACCATTTTAGAAACGACGTCGTGCCGCGGGCTGCTCTGCTAACTTTTTTTAACATACAAATACAAATTGAAGAAAGTGTATCTCTATCATTACTGGGGTTCGGTTTCCGATGTTGCAATAGGAGGAGAGTATGTTTCCGCTATAACCCGCCTATGGTTCGTTCCGTACGCCACTGTATGTTTTGTCTTCCAAAAACCAAAGCATCGAATTAAAATATATATATATATATATATATATATATAGATATATTAATAGATATATTAATTATATATTTTT
>JAMLFT010001253.1:0-32141 GCA_026544285.1 Pachyrhizus erosus
TAATTAAAATTCATAATAAAAATATTTTTAAGCATAAAAATAATATTTTATATTTATAATAAAATATTTATACTGTGATATATTTTTAATTGTTAATAATTCATTTAAAAAACATTGAATTTTAATTTGAAAAATACTGATTAAAAGAAGTAAATAAATAAAAATAATGTATATAAATTAAATAAAATAAGTCGACTTAAGATAGTTGATAATGAATTTTTTGAATTAGTTTTTAAATCAAATTAAATTTAAAATTAAGATTCACAAATATTTTTTATAAAAATACAAATTTTAAAAGATAAAATTAAATATATTAAGCATATAAATCATTAATGAAGATTCAAATGTATAATATAAGAATGAATATAATAATTAAGATGTAGAGTTTTTATTATCATATATGATTAATACGACTAATAGAGTTTTTAGTTAATGATATATTTTTTTTATTTACAATATTTGAATTCAAGTTGTATCACTTAAATTCATTACAGTCCGACAGACAACTTGTCGAATAAAAGAAAAAATAATGTGGAATGAAAAAATCAAAATTTTATTAGTTTTTAGTTTTTTTTAAGAAAGAATTAAAATTTTAATTTAACTGTATAAGAAAGGTTACCGATACTTTTTACTCCCTTTATATCGTCCTGTAATCGAACATGTTAGTGAAACGCCTAATGCATAATTGCATATAAAGCTAACAGTGTTGTTTTATTAGGTGCGACAGAAGAGAAGGGAAGATGGACTTACTGGAGTTATGGGCAATTTTCGGCCCCGGCGTCGCTGGCGCTGTCTTCGGCGCCGGATGGTGGATCTGGCTTGACGCCGTCGTCTGCAGCTCGATCACCGTTCCCTTCCTTCACTACCTGCCTGGTGAGTGCTGAATTTCTCATCTCTCTCTTTCAATTTTAGGGTTTCTATTGATCGGTTGTGCTTTTGATTAAAGGAATTTTCGCGTCTCTCGCGGCTTTGATGTTCAATTGCGTTAGAAAAGAAGACATCGATTATTCTCCCTATGACGAAGGCGAGTGGAGGTACTTAATTACTTGCCTTTTCTCTTCTCTACCTTTGTTCAATTTCAAATTCGAATCGGCCATTGGATTTTCTAGGATCATAATTGCGGAAACTACTTAACCACCTGTAGGGTTTCTTTCCTTGGTCATATATTGGGGAAGAAATTCAAGATTGACGATTCAACACGTTAATGACTCGTATGGTATAGGTTTTGTTTAGGTTGAACATGATCGTGGAGTGTTAGTGACTGGAGGAGTATTTTGTATTAGTTTACTTTACACGAGTCACGAACTTATTAGAAGTTATTTTGAAGTGCCAGTGTTGAATTGTGAGGAGATATATGGCAATCAAGTTACTAGCTTAGGCTGTGCAAGCAGATAACGGACAACAGCAATAACAAAACCCTTTTTCCACCAGGAAGCAGATAAACAAGCATTTTGGAAAAAATTATGTCACTCAGGCATTGCTACTTTATCTGATAGAGAAATGTGAACATGCAAGAAGGGGTAAAAAGTGAAGTATGTCCATGTCAGTGGTGCATGTTGCACCTTGCATCAAGTTAACTAGACAAAGTAACTCGTGATAGTCATATTACTTTTTATTCCCATCAGCTTAAAGCCTTAAGCGATATAAATCCCTTCCTCTTTATTGTTTTTTGAATTAATTTTAATCACTTCCTCTTGTTGGCAGACTGAAGCTGTGGCTCTTCATTGCATATGTGGTATCCTTTGTTTCTTTAGCTGGATCAGCTGGTCTACTAATCCAAGATTCACTTGATAAATCTGCCCCTTCAGTTTGGACGGGTGTTGCAGGTGTTTTGCAGTGTGTTTTTGTCTTGATCAGGTAAGTGCTGTTTAACATTTAATGATTCATGTATGCCCTCTCCTCTTCCTCTCTTGTGCTTCTCTTGAAAGCTGATGCAATCGCATAAAATTATTTGTTACTGTCTGAGAACTTTTTGTTGCCTCCAGTTGTGCTGCAAAAGTACCTTGTTTTTTGTAATTGAAGATATTATGTGTTGCAAACCTCAAAACCATAAAAAACTAAAAGTGTTGAAGAAATGTTCAGGGAAGTGGATATTTAGAAAGGTCTTTCAAAATGATTTTCAAACAGCAAGCATTTCAGATTTCATTGGAAATGTGCACCTAATTTTTATTTCAGCTGTCTTTAGGAGAACAGCAAAACCATTATGATACCAATTTCTACAGTCCTGATTGTAAATAAAATTTTCCAGAAACAGCTTCAAAATGCAAGTAAATATACCTCTTATTAAGGTCCTTCTCTGAAATTGAAATTTCAAAGCATAATTGTGTCTCCAGCCTGATTCCATCTGTTAAAACTTGAAAAGGCCAATTTTTATACTTATTTCAGTTTTGAAAATGGCTTAGATTCTTTATAGCGTGAATGACCCCACTTTTTATTTTCTTGTACATTACTTATGTTCTAATTCAAATTCATTGCATATAGTGGACTGGTATATTGGACTTCTCATCCTGAATAAGATGCACCAAGATATGCCTTGAAGCAGCTTCAAATTATACCAGGTCATGTCCATCCATGTATTATCTTGTTTATTTTGTGACGGGAAATGGCTGGCTTCATGTAAATCAGTAAATGTAAATTGTGCTAACAATCTTGAGCCTCTGGGTAGATTCATATTTCTTGTTTCCTATAGTTGTCCAAGATCTGTTACCCGAAGTAGTTTCAGCTGCTTGGTGTTGGTATCTATAAAGACCCCCCTCCCCTCATTTTCTCAGTATTTTGAACTCACAGCATACAGGAAAGGAAACTCGTTTGGTTATAACTGAGAACAACTCAGTTGACTAGAAAAACTTACATGAGGATTCATATTGGTTACGTATGAAAGTTTGTGCAAATAGCATTATTCACTGTAAACATCTAAGGTGGTATTCCTAGTCACAATTATACCGCCCTTCATTTATACTCTTAACTGCTGCTGCTTCTTGGAAAAATACATAAAAGGGAAAGCCCGAGCAAAAAAATTAAAATTCCAGTTAAACTAGGGTATGGGAAGCCCCTGCATTCAGTTGAGTCAATAACCAAGATAAGCAGGCGGAAAGGTTCGATGGTAATTGCCCTTATTTGATGTTGTAGAAAATTGGCTTTTTGATACGCAGTGTAATGATGAAGTACCGTGTGGAATGGCTTCTGCAACTGCGAAGATGACCCTGATTATCAGTATTATTGTGGACCACGTATTAATTCATGTTCTGCTCAATGCACTATGTCTTGCCATGGCCCATTTCTAAAAAAATGGTCTTAAAATTCATTCTTGATCATATATTTGCAAGTACGAGTTCTATATGCATGAGCTCCACTTGTACGTTAGCAAAGGATATTGCATTCCATAGAAACGTTTTCATATTGAATCCCACCTGCATAAGTGCTAATTCACCCAGCAGTAGCTATTTCTGGATTCACTATAATTGGAATTCAAGTATACTATAATATTTAAGTTTAAATTTTAATAAAATACACTAATGTTCATTAACAATATAACAACTTTATATTTAAAGTAAAAAAAACAAATTAATATAAGATTATAAAAATTTAAGATAAATAAAATTATTAATATAAATGAGATTATATAAGAAAAAAATGATAAATTAACTTATATTTATTTAATTTTTTTATTAAATATGTATTTTTATTTATCTTTAAATATTTTATATTATAGTTAAAAAATTAATAAAATTAAAAATAAATTAAATTTTTGAAAAATACTAGTTTGAATAGTTTTTTACACTGGTTCTTCATGTTTTTTTTTTTCACCAATTTTAAAATCGTTTGACTTTTTTGAATTATTGAATTGGTCATCAGATAAGTTTCTAATCAAATCGGTGAGTCCAATTTGGTTTTGATAACTGAGATAAATTCTATATCAATTGGAAAAAAAAAAAAAACATATGCACAGCACATATATCAAGCATCTAAATAAAGAAAAGACCAAGTAGTATAAAGAGAATTCTTAATTTTTTTCATGTTGAATATTGTTGATGACCCAACATTTTGCTAAACATCATTTAAGATTGGTTTTGTTTATTCATCTGATTTTTAGGACTGAATTTTTCTTTTTGTTGAAGTATTGTAATTTTGTCATTTTATTTCTTATTGTGCTAATCGAGTTCTAGAATTTTTTTTCTGTGACATTTGAAACATTTTGTTAATGTGTAGTCAATTTTTTAAATAGATTTTATAGATGTGGCCTAATGTTAATGATGTAATAATCAATATGGTTATTTAATATAAACATTGATATAATATTAACATATTGATATGATGTTAAAAAATTAAAATTGTACAATCTGATATTTTAGGGATGAAAAGTGAATTTAATAGACAGACATGTAATCGGATTAATATCATTTCAATTATTTAAATAGCGAAGCTAATCAATAGCATTTTAAAAAAATATATATCTCTAAAAAAGAATTCATCTGCTCTATCAAAAATCTAATAATTATCAAATAATAAATCTTTCAAATGATTAAAAGTATTTGTAATACCTTTTAACTGGTACCTCTAACAGATGCTATGTGAGTAAGGTCATTTATCATCACCTTCTATCAGATTATTTATTTGTAGAAATACTTAATCTTGTCTCAATTTTTTTATTTTATCTTTTTATATTTATTTTTTAAAATTAAATTAATGTTAATAAGTAAATAATGAAAAAACAAAATGAATGAAAAAATTGAATAAAAAATTGACAAAACAAAAAAGAGAAAAAAAAGAGACAAAACAAAAAAGAGAAAAAAAAGAGAAAAAAAAGAGACACGTCATATTTTCATAATAAAAAAAGGTTAAATTGATTTCTTGATTTGTTTTTTTGAATTAGTCACTATTCTTGTGTAAAAAAATATTTCTGTGCATAATAAGCTTTTGATTTCAAACTCACTTTTCAAACTTTTTTTTCTTCTTCTTATTATGGCATATTGTATGTATGTAATAATATTTAATACGAAATTTTGTACTCTCTATAATGTCATCAATCATAATTGAATAAAAAATGTAATAATAAATAGAATTAAATATTTGGATACACTATTGTTTTAAAAATAGTTTAATTAAGTAATAACTGACATGATATATTGTAATAATTAAGACATTAGACTAATTAATTACAATAATATAATCATTTATGTGTTTACATTATGATTTTTTCTTATAATTTTTTATGTTTTTAGTATTGATCTAATGAGTGGATTTTGATTTGGTTTATATAATTTTATGTTTTTATTTTTTGTTTTTTATTCTTTAATATTTAAAATTATTATTTTTTATTTTTATAAAATGTGTAAATTTCAGTTTTAATCTTTATAAAATATTTTTTTATTTTCATTCTTCTAAAAATTTAAAATTATTATTTTGATCTTTAAAATTCATTTTAAGCTAGATAAATAACTTTCATTTAAGAATCTATAAAAAAATTATTTTTAGAGATGTTACACGCTACTACAAACACTAACTCATATTACGTACTGTCACGTGGCAACAAGATGAAAATTGAAGTAAAATTTTTATAATAACTAAAATCAAAAGTCACACATTTTATAAGACCTAAAACATATATTTAAGCATTCCTTAAATTGTTTTACTTACATACAGATTGATAGAATTTTGGAATATGTTGAATTATATATAGATAGATAAAATTTGAAATATGTTTATATAAACTAATTTCTTAAAAACTTAATCAATTACCAAAATTTTATCATTATATAAGAAAAAATGTATTTAAACATATAGGTATGAATATTACGTTAATAACATTAAATGCAACATTAATATTTTTTCTCACGTCTAATTTATATTTATAAATTTCTCATTTTGTTATAAATCTTAAATATATATTTTCTTGTTATTGTGAACGTTTCTGTCTACTTGTAGATTTTCTCTTACTTTCACTCTTATGAAATACTATGAATAATGAATTAAATTATAATAAATGAATGAAAAATAAACCAATAATCAAGTTTTGAGTATTTAAAAAGTTCAATACATCCGCAAATCATTTAACATAATATCGTCTAACTATTTCATTAACTATTTTTATGAATATTTTAAAAAATATTTTTATAAAATAAAATTCAATATTTATGCACATTCTTGTAATGTCACCGTTTCTGTCCACTTGTAACCCATGCCAGATTTTCTCCTAGTTTCACTCTCAGGAAATAAATGAATAATGTAAAATGATGTATTAAATAAATATGGAATTAAATTATAATAAATTCGTAGAAGATAGAGCATTAATAACTTTATGAGTATTTAAAAAATTTAATACATCCATAAATCATTTAACTTATTTATTAAAAAATGTAATTAAAAGATGAGACTCTATTAAAAATATGTAATTAAAAGATGAGACTCTATTAAAGATGGTAATTGAGATTTTTCTACCTTATTTTTATTTTGATCGTTTCTGTTTATTTGTAATTATTATCAAACTTTTTCCCACTTGATAAAAAAACGAAACAAATCGAAACTAATTAAATCAATATGTTTAAGGAAAATTTATTTTATTTTCCCGAATATTACAATTAATGTTTCGAACTAAATGCCCCACTTCATTTATACTATAGGGATATCTATCTTTTTTTGTATTGGTAAAGAAATACTAGTATCTTACATTCTCGAACTCTCTATGAAGAGTGAAGCTTTTATAAATGTGAGCTGTAGATTACCCTATATAAATATATAAGTTGAGTATGAATTTCATTGCCAATCATATTTACTATTTATCTTTTGTCACTTCCTATTTCCCTCTTGGTGTCTACAGCAAGAGGTGTGCACAAAAACCTTTCCCAATTTATAATCACTAAGCCAATACACATGGACTCCAAGTGCGGAAGAACGCTGTTTGCTATGATAATGACTTTACTAATTCAACAGTTTTCCATTACAAGTAAGTTAAACTCACTCAAGTCTATGCCTGTGTTGATTTCGGCTTACTATGCTCCCGTTTGTTTTAAGGTTGAAAAATCACTCCTTGCACTTTTTATTTATTTATGAAAATACCCTTTTTTTTAATGTAATTTTATGGTTAGATCAATTTATACATACATTCAAATTAATCCTATTAAAATTAACTTTATTTATAACAAACAAAAGTTACATCATAAAGAAAAAAAATTAAGTTAGAATGTATTTGGATCAACGCTTATAAACAAATTAGGTTAATAGGATTTTTAAAATAATTATTATAAAAATTATCAGATTTATTACATATCATCATTTATAATTAGACGGTGTGAGTGCATAGATTATTTTCTTGCGGTTAATGTTAGAAAACGCATATGCAAACACACCCTTTCTTGTGCTACCATGGCGTTAAAAAAAAAAAAATATATCATCCTTACTTTTCTTGTGCTATTCATTAATTATAGGTGCTCAATCAATTGGTGTGAATCTTGGCTTGAATGGCGACAACCTTCCTTCCTCAAAAGAAATTGTGGAACTCTACGAGAAATATCATATAAGATTCATCCGAATTTTTGAGCCAAGGCACGACATTCTTGAAGCCCTTCGAGGTAAACCTTTGGTGCTTACCGTTGGCACAAGAGACGAGGACGTGCAGACCATATCAGAGGACCAAAACGCAGCCAACACATGGGTCCAAACTAATGTTGTGCCATACATAAAGGACGTTAATTTTGGGTACATAATTTTAGGTAACGAGGTGACACCAGGGCCTATAGCACCGTACGTTGCTAAGGGTATTCAAAATATGATCAATGCACTTACTTATGCTGGCATACACAAAGACATAAAGGTATCTGCAGTTCTAAAGGGTAGTGTCTTAGCATCTTCTTACCCACCTTCAGCTGGAACATTCACCAATGAAACAGCTAACATTATCAAACAGATTGCAACAGTTTTGTTGCAACATGGCTCACCCGTGATGATAAACTCGTACCCTTACCTCGCATATTCCTCTGAGCCAGAGTACATTTCTCTAGACTATGCACTGTTTAAGTCAACAAGCCCTGTGGTCACTGATGGGGGTTACAAGTACCACAATCTGTTTGATGCCATGCTTGATGCTTATCATGCTGCTTTTGAGAAGATTGGTGTGCCAAACCTTACACTTGTTGTGTCCGAAACTGGTTGGCCCAGTGCGGGTTATGAGCCTTACACGAGCGAACAGAATGCTCAGGCTTACAACAAAAACTTGATACGACATGTGAGAGGAGGAAAAGGGACACCAAGGAGGCCAGGCCAAAGTTTGAATGTGTTTATATTCGAAATGTTCAATGAAGATCTTAAGCAGCATGGAGTTGAGCAAAACTTTGGAATATTCTATCCGAATAAGCAACCAGTGTATCCGTTGTTTTAATTTGGGTTCAGTGCTTTGTCATATTAATTTGCTAGTCATGTTGAACTTTTTATCTAAACTTGTATAATAAAATATATTATATCTTGATTTAGCTTGTTTATTGGAACACTTACTTTTCAATTAAAATTAAAAAATTAATATATATAGTAAAGGATAAAACTTCTCTTTTTTTTTTTTCCTTTATGACATACAACTAAATTAACTTTCATTTAGGAAAAATAAATCTCAAACATTTTAAATTTATTGAGGAATAATGTAAGATAGGATGAAAATTTAACCAATCAAATTTTATTTATTAGTGAGGTTATCTTATATTTCTCGTAGTGACATAGTTGTTAGAGTTTGAATTGGATTAGTTACCTTTTTTATTTGTTTTCATATAGTAAAACATATTGAAATATAAAAATGTGAAACAAATATTTTATATTTGAGTATAGAGATATTTTGTGATGACATTCAATATAAGGTGTGAGTTTGACCAATCAAATTTTACTTGTTAATGAGTGACGATATATGATTTAGAATTGAAGTGACATAGTTGGTATAGTTTAATTTAAATTAATTGTTATTTGTTTCCATACAACAAAATAGATTACAGTAGAAAATGTGAAACAAATATTTTATAGTTCATGTTTGAGCATAAAGATATATAGTGATAACACTCAAACTTTTACTCTCACAATAATATCCTACATTGCTAAAATGAAGTCATCATAAGGTCATTATGCATTTTGTATGTATTATTATGAACAGTAAAATTAATTTAATTAATCTATTAGACATATTCGTCTATTTAATCTATTAAATTAGTTGGGTTCACTTTTAAAACAAGTTTAACTTAGCCAAATCCATTTTTTAACATGTTAAGGGTGAATTGGATGAGCTTTGAAATTTGTTTCAAGTATTCAACAACTTGATTTATAAAAGTGATATTATTCTTATTTTGGTATTTTGTGGTTCTATTGCTAAATTTGCTCAATTCCCTCTCCATGCATAATAACCAGATGCTATCCAAGGGGTTACTCCTATTTCCACCCTTATACATGTTATATTATATGCTATTCAAGAGCCTACTCTTATTTCCATTCTTACTCCTTTTTCCACTCTTATACATGTTATTATGGTAATGTTGGGAATTTTCCTTGTAGCTAAACTTTTTTTTTTTTTCATTGTTGTAAACACAATAATGAATGAAATAGCTTTTTATAGATATAAGAACAATAATATTAAAAGTTACTCTAGCTATTTTTCAAAAAGATATTAAGAAAATTAGGCTTATTTCATAATTATCTAATGTTAGCACTAGGTATGGAACACTATATTTCATTTGATTACTTATGCTTATTCAAAGCATTGTTGTTTTACTAAAGAAGTCTAACTTAGTTGGTTGAGTTGTTATAAATCTCTTGATACTTGAGTTCAATTCTTATAAATAAATAAATAAATAAAAATATTATTGCTTTTAGGGTCTGGATTCATTATTCATTTGACATACATTTTCATTAAAAAAAATCCTAATATTGATTACAACCTTCCAAGACTTGTGTATAATTGTAGGTGTATTGGAGTTAATGAACTAAAGTATTAATATTTCTAGTCGTCTTTTAAATTCATTGATGGATGTATTTAGTGCTTCAAGTATTTAGATGTTTTATTGAACTAATTGATGGTTTTTCTTGTGTATAGAGGTAGTAATGATAATCGAACATAAGTTCTTACGTATCTACCTCAACCTTCCATTAAGTCGACCCTAGTGGTTATTGATGATTATTATGATTATTATGTTTGAATGTTTTATATTGATCTATTTATTACATATTTGATTGGTAAACACATGTATAAGCTTTTTATTATTCATCTTTTGTTTTTTAATTATGGTAGGTTTAAGCCAACTCAAACCACAACCTACCTAGAGTTAGGTTGAAAACTTTAATTCTCTCAAAATGGGTTCATCCCAACCTTTTTTTTTTTTGAAAAGTTAACTCATTTTACCACCTTATGTAATATGGATTGGATAAATATAAAGACACACACGCTTAAAAGACCACAGTAAATTTCATTGCGAAAAAGAAACTTTCTTTGCTACCTAAATCTCTCTCTTTCTCTTTCTTTTTCTTTTTTTTTTACCAAGTTTTAATCCTGGAAGACAAGGCTTTAATGACTCATAATGAGATGTCACAAACCATTTAATATCATGATTAGTTGTAGCAGCTAATTGATTTAATTAATTAATGATTGGTTCATTAAATGTTGTTTAATTAAGGTAAATTGACACCCATATGCAACAATATAATGGGATATGTGACCAACCTTTAAAGAAAAAACAATAGAGATTATTTTCTCCTATTTTTTCTTTTCTTCTAATTTTCCTTTTTTTTTTTTACTATTATGGGCATCATTAGCATTATCTGTATGGATTTATCTCTTCTAACTTTCAACTTAAGTCTAACTATAAAGATATCTAAAGCTTGGGAACAAAGCTAGGAATCAAGTTGCATAAAAAATTGCTTAATAGGTTTGATGAACATTTGCTTTGAAGGTATTAATTAATATTGCAAAATATTGTCATTTTTTCCATATAGTTTGAAAACATCCATGACGTTATTGCTAATTAATAATATTTTACCTTACCTCTCTAAGCTTAAACCACTTAATGAGAACAACTACAAATGATTATCACAAAGACTTTTTACTTTCATCAAATGGCTTAAGGCCAATTATGTCCTCTTCAAATAACACGAATCATTTCATTAAAAGAAGACGTTCAATCTATAGAAATTACAAGAAAGATAGTTAAGAATCATAAGAAATATAACAAATTGACATGCAATAATCTCCTTAATCACATGTGAAATAACCTATTTTCTCTTCGTGTCAAACCAATCTACGAAGTCTATTTAAAAGATACTTGAGAAAAAGTACGAAGTTGAGGATATTATTAACTATAAATACATTGTTGGCAAACAACTAATTCCAAATGGTTGACGATAAATCAATTATAGAGCAAGTGCATGAATACAAAAACTCAATTATTGATGTCTTAAACGAATGTATAAAAATACATGAGATATTGCAATGAAATGTTCTACTTGAGAAGTTTTCTCTCTCCTAGAATGAATTCAAGAAATATCTACAAGACAAGAAGGTCGTCACTTTGCAAGAGCTTATTATTTATATGAGGACTAAAGAAGCAAATTGTCTTAAGGATAGACTTCATTTTATCTTTTCTACTTTATCAAATGCTAGCTTAGTTACATTTGCTACCACCCTACTCGGGGTATATTTTAAAAGAAATGTTGAAATAAAAATACCCAAAATAAATAGAAAGAGAATAACTAAATGGTAACGTTCAAAAAACCAAGTATAACTTTGTAAGTAAGAAAAGTGGACACTAGGCATACCAATGCAACATTTGTAAAGTCACAATAATAACAAAAGGTAAATTTGTTGTACAAAAACCAAAACCCCAAGCAAATATTGTGAAAGATGAAAATGTCATTGTAGCAAATCTTGTAGAAGATTTTTTTGTATAGATGCACCCAATGCTTGATGAAGACCTAAAGTGTTGAAAATGGAAAAATGTTACACACCAAGGAAAACAAAAGACCTGATATTGAAATGGAACCAAGTTTTTATTTCTTCATTTGAATAACAACAAAATGAATTATACTTTTTTTATGTATGTGTGTAAGACTACCAATATCTTTCATCAAAGGAGTCAGGTATGATCCTTATGAGTGACTAAGCTCTCATTTCAAGTATTAAATAGAATTGCATATCTAGGACTCATACATCACTTATTAAGATAGAAAAATTTCATATCAATTGATCTTTAACACTCAATGGTTATATTATTATTATTTTTTAAACACTAATATTAAATTTCTATTTTTTTCTAACATTTTTTTCTTTTCACACTTTTAACTATTATTGAATATAAAATATTATGTCTTACATCTAGACTTATAATTATTTTGTTGAACTATATTTTTAATATCTCAAATTAGATAATCTATATTTTTTGTCCCCAAGTAAACATTTATTTTTTAGTCACTTAAATTCAAAATTTTTTTTTTTATAGTTTTCCAAATTCTAATAAAGGAATTAAAAAGAGCATTTTTTTAAATTTAAGAGACTAAAAAAATTATTTTTTTATTTTGAGGACTAGAAAAATAAACTTCCTAATTTGAGAGACTACAAGCATAATTTAGTTTAATATTTTATGTATAATATTAGTTTTACAATTTAATCTTATTTATAAAGCTTATATTCAATTTAATCCTTAGGATTTGATTACTCTAAAGTAAATAAATATAAGTAATGTCAACACATGCATGATTTGTGATGCATGTGCAAGTAATATCAACCACTCAGTTTCTTATTAATAATTAAGATAAGTCACTTTACCCTCTAAAATAAGTTGTTCCTTTAAAGGATCTAAATATTGTATTATAAGTTTAACAATGACGAAAATAAAAAAGTGATTATATATAAAAACAAAAACCTATTTTAAAATGTGAATAAAAATTTAAAAAGAAATATAATTCATCAAGCTGACAAGTTTATTGATTATTAAATAATGAATAAAAATTTCTTTTTAAAAAAATGGTAAACTAAATAATATGACTAGCAGGATACATTAAATCTCATAAAATAGTGTATGAGTTCCTATTGCATTGTGAGAACAAGAAAATTGTGTGTAGGTAAATAAAAAGAGAAAAAGATAAGATTGTAATAGTATAATTAAAAAAATAATAACTCTTGTATTCCATCACTTGTCCCTTAAATAAAGAGAAAAGAAAAATGGGTGAACATGATAAAATTGGACTGATTTAACTTTATTAACTTCCATTTCTTTTCAAAATTACTTTTTGCACCACTTATTTTTTCTAAAGCACCAAGTATTTATTCTTTTTGTTTTAAGTTTTAAAATACCCACAATTTTTCAAGACACCACTCATATCATCCCTATCATGACATCACTTATTTGTCTTAGCACACCATGTTTTCCTCTTAACACATCACCATAATTCTCTTAATGAAACCATGTGCAAAAGTTTTAGCAATGTTTAGCATAATTGTTTTAGGGTTTTAGAAGACCTTAATTATGTGGTACTGGAGATTTCGTATCACAACAATGTTTAAGCAACATAAAATATTGGTTAGAAGAAAGAGTGCATGATAATGATATGGAACTAAATTGTTTGAGACAAACAAAAAAATGGGCATAAATTGCATGCTAAAAAATTAGTTTAGGTTACTTGTATGGGTAGGTGATATGTTGAGATGATTTAAAAAAATTATTAATAAATTTGATCCTCAAACATTAAAATTTTTTAGAGAAAAGGTATTGGATTCACAAACATCATTGCTAAGAAGGGAAAAGGTAAATTTAATTGGTAATACTATTTTAAGATTGGGTATAAGGAAGGGGATAAGCTTAATCAAAAATGCTATATCAAGGAAAGCATTATTTAAGAGTTATGGACATGTTGAAAGATGCAAGGATTATAAAACTCTTTAGGGGAAAATAATTAGGTTTCTTATAATGAGGGATTAATTGAAATATGTTTAGAATTGTTGGAGGTATTAGTGTACTTGATGTGGGGAATGGATTCTTCATAATGAAATTTGATTTAGTAGAAGATAAAGACAAAGTCATTAATGGAGTCCCATGGATGGTTTTTTTTATCACTATCTACTAGTCTAACAATAAGTTCCAGATTTTTTTTTATCACGTGTTCGAAATGTTAAAAACCTTAGATTAAATTGTCTTTCCAAGCTTGGGTGTGGAATATTACAACGAAAACATATTATTGAATTATTCTTAGCAATAAGGAAACCCATCAAAGTGGATATAAGAATAGTGGATGTAACAAGGGGAATGTTCACAAGATTGTGTGTGGAAATTGATCTTAATCATCCTATGGTAGGGAAATTATGGTTTAGAAATTGTTGGTTTAATGTAGAGTATAAAGGTTTGCACTTGATTTGAAAGAAATATGGTTTGTATATCGATATGAATTTTACACAAGTGTTGACGCAATAGGTGACAATGGTTGATCACAATTCTAAGGTTGAAGGATATATGCTCCAAAAGGAAAGTGTTAGTCATGCAAACCATAAGGCAAATTTGGTGGCTAACGTAATAAATAGGGAGGTCGATTTGTATGGTAATTAGTTAGTGACTTTTGTAGGGAAACATTTAATGAAGGAAAAACAAAAAAAATAATTGAATGAATACAAGAAGAATTGATGAGGAATGTAATCAAAAGAAACAAATTAAGGATGGTAATAAATACAATGGCTTATTATGTCTGATGAGAGTATCGTGGAAGTAAGACCCCTGTAATCATTCTCGAATAACAGTAAAGACTCTACAACAAATAATCTAGCAAACATTAAATCCAAAAAGGAAAAAACATAATAGGAGCAAGAAAAATTAGGGATTTTGTGGTAATTAATGACACCACGAACCCTATTATTTTGTCCTTTTCTAAAGTCATGCAACTTATCGGCAAGAGTAAAAAGAAAGTCTATGATGGAGTTGTGGCACATGCAGAATTGAGTAATGTAGACAAATGTATTGAACAAAAAAAAACTTGAATGCATGAAAACTTTGGCATAAAATGGATATGAATTTTGAGATTTTGGGCATGAATAGAATAAGGTTGTTGGGGGATTTTGAACCTCCAAATCCTATGGTTGAGGTAGAGATGGAAACATCTAATGGATTATTTCAATAGATAGAGGAGGAGAACAAAAAGGTTAATAAGATGATGGTTGAAACACTAATGACAGTTTTTTTAGCATTATCATTATTGCAAGATAGTTTTTAATGATTAGGTTTAAAGATTTCTCAATCTTATTTTGGAATGTCATAAGGTTTGCTAGTAGGTGAAGCCATCAACTTATGAATGAGTTGATGTAAAGATATAAGCCAAAGTTGATTTTTATCTATGTAAGATGCACATTTTTCACTAAGACCAAGAATTTCTAAGATAGGGAAGGTTATAATTTACTAGGAGTGTAGGAAGTGCATCGACAAGTTTGAGAAATTTATATATTGAAAATTGTTATCAATACTTTCTCCCATCAAACCATTGACTTTTTTCCTCAAGCGATCATTATGTTAGTATTCTTGAGGAACTAAAATTAGGTTAGCTTGAGTATTTATGCTAGCCTTACTTATTTTATGCATTGTCACTCGTGAAAATATTTGAGTAATCTAAAAAGTTGGATTTTTGAGTCATGCATTCTAGTTGGAGATTTTAGTGAAATTATCTCAATATCTTAAAGGTGTGGGGGTAATTTCTCTTTATAAAAAGTCACTTTGTTTGCTTTTTTTCTTAATAATTGTAAACCTGCTATGGAGTTCTTTGGTACAATATTCAATTGGCAAAGAAATAGTAAAAAGGAATATTTAATTTAATAAATGTTGGATAAAGAATATATTATCCAACTAGGAGAATGAAGTTGCTTGAAGTGTCAATGAAACATTTAATTAAGAAACTCTTGTCATGATGTAGCAATCCTATGACTAAGAGAAAAGGAAGACCTTTTTGTTTTCAGGCAGCTTGGTTTATACATGAAGAGTATGGTACTTTATTGAAATCAACTTCAATAAAGAAACTACTACTAAGTTGTTATTTAGACTTTATGAAAATTATAGATTGGTCAAGAAGGATGTGTCTATTCATCAATGATAATAAATTAATTATTATTAAATGTTACATGTTAAAAGGGCAAACTTTTAAAGTGAAGCATATTCTAAAAAAGAAAAATCATTGTGCAAACTTGTTAATTCACCTGCAACAAGACCATATGAAAGTTTAATAGTTCATCATAAGTCTTCTCATAATATGAGCACATTATTTATTTATTTTTTTCTCTCGTTTTTTTTTTTGTAACAAAATGAAAAATTTACATGTTTTTCAAAGTTTAAAGACTAAATTTACCAATATAAAAATACAAACACATTAATTACATTTAATATAACATATATAAAAACTAAAAGCATATTTTTCCATTAAAAACAATAAAAAAAATATACCAAAGATTAAATATATTCTTCTACTATAAATTTAGATTTTCATTAAAAAATAGATTTTTATATTACATAACTCTATTGAATATTTAGTTTAGTATTTTATTATACTTTTATTATTTTTAAACAACATCAATTACATCTAATTTTAATTTAATTTTTATTTAAAATTAATATTTTAAGATACCATATTAAATTACAGATATTTATCCTTATTTGATAAATTAAAGTTTAAAATTATTATAATCAAACAATTTAAATTTAAACATAATTTTTAAAATCTCAAATTTACCACTGATTAAGTACTTTATTCAAATAAATTTTACTATAATAGTAAAAGTTTCCTCAATGAAATAAAGATCAATCTCGGTATCAACTTTTCAATGAAATGTTTTTTATTAAGTAAATGTGTATTTTACATATAATAAGTACTTGTTATGAATTTGTTTTTACTTGATTAATGCCGGTTTGCTTTGCCTAATCTGCCTAATCTAAATTTTTCATTCACGGGACCAATTCGAGAACTACAACAGGAAAGTGGCCGGGACCACAGCAACGAAAGAAAAGACAGATTTCAAAGAATAGTAATAACATTCTCTAAAATTAGAAGCTTTTAATTTCCTTTTTTTTGTTGTAAAATTGACCAAAAACATCATAAACTTTATCATGTAGAATCAAACCCTCTTGAAAGAAAAAAGGATCAAAATACCCCAAAAGATGCAATTGCCCAGCACCTTCTACTGCAGACAAAATAGCCCCTAGCCTACCCCCTACCCAACCACCAACCTATAACTTTTAACCCAAAAGAAAAGAAGAAAAAAAATCCCTGTTAAGCAGGCGGGATGAGGCACCTGTAACTTATTGCAATATTTGCAAAATGCAGGTTTCCGAACAAAACCCACCCACTTCTTTCACTCCCAAGTGATCAGCCTTCTTTAAAAACAAAAGGGAAGAATGTTACTAGCCATCTGCCATAAAAAATGAAACTTCGATCTACCCATGATAGAATCGAAGATCAAGCTTCGGATCTGGAGTCAGAACTCAATTCAGCGGAAGCTCCATGCAAGTTAGTAGCATATGATTCAAAAATCTTGGACAACTTTGGCTGCACGCCCTGGCATAGCTTTAATGTGGTGGTGCCCAATTTCATGCACTACAAAACCAAAGTCAACAAAAAATAAATAAACCTTTTGGCCAAAATGAATTGATAATTCCATAAAATTTACCCAGCTAAGTTACAACAACTTGCTTCAAAATGCCAAACCCAAGCACGCAATTTGGTATATCATATTACATCGAAATTCAGCCGGGTTTGACAGAAAGGGGAGTTTTCAACCCATTTGATTCAATCAAGAAAGGCTTTTAACTTCAAAGGTTAAAATCACATAACACATTAAATCAATTCAAAAGAAAAACCAAGAAAACTCCAATTCATAACAATTCAACAGAAAAATAAATCGGGGTAATAGATGCTCACCTCCTGATAGAAGGCATTGATCTCCTCTTCAGTAAGGCCTTCATCCTCACCAGAATCTTCTTCCCAGCCAAGTGATCGAAGAAATGCAGCCTCTTCCTCATCAGGAATTGCATCTTTCTCATCAAAATCAGGTTTGTTAAGCTCTACATGGGCATTACCGTTGCTAGTAACTTCAGCACTGTTTTGAAGATCTTGAGGACTTGCAGGAGAGCCAACAGCTTCGGTATTCACTTCACCAGATTTCTCCATTGTGGGAGATGAAGCCACCGGGGTAGAATCTGGAAGAACCGAGGAGGAATTCTTCAGAGTTTTCTTCTTAATGAGATTGAAGAAATCATTCCGGCTCTGCGATTGAGAAATAGATTGTTTCTTATCCATAGTGGATCCTAATTTCAGATCCAAAGAAGTGGGCTTCCGCTCTGTGGAGGATTTGAGGTTGTTGGGATTCCTCAAAGGTTTAGAAACAGCAGCTGAAGCAACAGCAACATGATTTCCAGGTCTACTGTTAGAGTAATTTGTTTGGCTTGGAAGATCCTTAATTGTAGGGGAAACACCATTTTCCCACACCACCGATTTAAGATCAGTAAATTTCCCAGATGTCTTTGGAGCATCACCTTTGGCATTTCCACTGCGAACAGAATGATTAACAATGTGCAAAGCAGAGGTTTGTAGTGGCATGCTCTTGGCAGCCATATTCATCTCAGCATTTCTAACTGCTGTCTTGGGTTTTGATTTCTCAGAATTATTAACCTGACAAGAATGCTATCAGAAATTTGCCAAGAATTTAATAAAAAAACTATCATTTATCAAATAGAAGACAGAAACATACATGATGCTAGAATATAGCAACCTTCAGTATTTCTGAAGTATGACTAAAACCTATGAAATATCATCCAACTTTGATATAACAAAAGGAAAAATTTACATAATCTAAAGCATCATCCACAGATTTTCATACATAATTGATGCAAACACAGACCAGTATAACATGAAATCAACTATAAAGTGCTAAAAGATTACAACGAAATTTGTACATTTCACAAAAACAAAAAAACTATCCTTCACAAACAATCTTACCAAACAGACATATCAATAAACCATTATCAGTGCCACCGGTGGTGCAGGCACCACAATTAGCATGCCAAAGAAAATCAATGTTAAGTGATTGCATAATGTTAATGTAACAAAACAGACGAAACAACATAGTACTTGTAAATTAACTGCTAGTTCAATCAAAGAATCCAAGAAAAAAGACAACCATTTGAATTTGAATCATGTCAGAAGGTTATTTGCATTTTCCACATACATTACATGCACCAAGTAAAAAATAAACACAAGCATTTGTTAAAAGTGAACACAGAATCATAAAGTTCAACACATTGGTAGGACACTTTTTGTTTGTCATTCCTTTTAGTCATCTAAAACAAGTATAAATAAATATGAACACAGAATAAATCACAAATTTCATAAAAAGAAATAAAAACGATTACAGAAAATCAGTTTGCAATAATAATAAACAACAATAGAACAATTAATTTGTAATGATGCACTAACTCATGATCAATTCTGATGCTCATGAAATATTAGGTAAGAATTTTTCTGCTGATATTTCTTTCTTTTTAATTCTAATGCCTTCTCTATACTCCCACCCTTGCTAAGGCATTGCAGGCTGTAAACAACTTCAAAAGTTGTGTTACCTATTCAAAATTCTCAACTTCAACTCGGCTGTTTACTACTAAGAAATAGCCCGTCAAATTAAGAAATCAAATTCCTGATGATATCTTACCAATAAAACAATATATGACTAATAAAACAATATTAAAAAAGGCAGTTTTCTTACCAAAGCTTTAGGCATTGAGGGTGTTACTGGAATCAACTGCCTTGACTGCTTAATAGCTAGTTCCTCAAGCCTTTGGGTTTTGACAGACACCTGGAAAATGATCAAGGCCTTGTTAAATGGTCATGAAAATAAATAAATAAAATCATTATAATTATAAGAATGAAGATAGTGACAGAAAACCAACTAAACTACCTGGGGAGTAGATCGAGCTCGAGATGGAGTCTGTGCCAAAGCTTCAGCCATGTTAAGACCAGATGATGTACTTGTAAGTACAGACCCAGAAGTTGGAGTAACAGTTTGTTGCAACGTTAGAGATCCAGTACTACTGCTTCCAATTATAGTTGGTACCTCTGCTAGAGCAGATGTCCATCCCTCCCCACCAATCAAAGCTGAACTGCCAACAGGTAGAGTTTGACTAGCAGTAGCACCCAAACCAGGAGAAGAAACTCTCCCTATTTCAGGTATTCCCTGCCTCTCTTCAGTTCCAAGTGATGGAAAATCCTTATTAAAAACAGCTTTCTGAATGCTACTACCAATACCACTACCAGAAAGTAAGTCATTACTGCTTTTCTGGTTGCTATTGCCACCAGATTTTGTATCTACTGCAACTCTGTGGATCAAAATATCATTCTGTTTCCTGGAAACCATCGACTGAGAACGTCGTAAAGTGTCTCTCTCTATCCTTCCAGAAAAGATGTCAGACAATGGTTCAGAACAGTCACGATCCCAGTGGTCTACAAAATTTGATCTATCCTTCTCTCTATCACGGTCCTTATCACGATGACTTCTGTTAAAACTACTGTAGGCATGCTTGGCAGAACCATTGATACTCCTCCGCGAATTTGAAGAAAATGTACGTTCCAGAAACACAGAACGAGGGCTATCAAAATCATTAGTTTTAGATGATCTATTCCTTGTTTGCTGGGCAGCATCTACACAACAATGATAGGAATTGTTAACTTCTGAATTATGATTCTATTCCCCTATTTTAAGGAGATAACCCTATCATAAACTTAAAGGCTAAAAAATATGTGTTTCTTAGATAGATTAATGCACCCAAAAAAGGAACAACATTTTATTGTAATTAACAAAAAATACATAATATTCTGAATTGATTAAACTAAGGCATTAAAAAATGTATACAGTCAGGACAGTGAAAATACCTGTGTGATTAGATGGAGCTGCAAAATGGTGAGCTGAACTGCCACCCCCAGCAACACTTCCAGTACTTCTCAACCATTCTGGAACAAATGTAGGTTCACTTTTGTCCATAATGAACACTGAACATCATCAGATTTAACAAAAAAAGCACGTGCACCTTCTTCACCAGCCCTTCCCCTATGACAATACCGTTTCACTCGAATTTGAAACTATTGACTCCAACTCACATCTGCCATCCTTCTTTCCATCTTCTTTCTAGATACCAAAACTAATCAAAAATAAGCTGCCTAAATAGAAACTGTTTTAAATGGAAATTGGAGCAATTCCACCAAGAAATTAGATTAACCCACAAACCAGTATGTTCCAGCAGTTAAGTAACAGCAAGTAATCTTCACAGAAGCAACAACCGCTTATCTTTCTGAACTTTTTCTGCACAAAAAGAAAATAACTCCAACGTTCCTATGCGCAGTTACTCGACTAAATCAATCACAGATTCAAGACTGAAACAGCTCCAACAGTGCTTAACCGAGATAACCTTTCGATAAGCCACAAACAGACACTATTTACTGTATTCCCCGATCAACGAAAGCGACAAGA
This sequence comes from Pachyrhizus erosus, assembly GCA_026544285.1. Classification (NCBI taxonomy): domain Eukaryota; kingdom Viridiplantae; phylum Streptophyta; class Magnoliopsida; order Fabales; family Fabaceae; genus Pachyrhizus; species Pachyrhizus erosus. Next base: position 21,497 of record JAMLFT010001253.1, read on the forward strand.
TATCAAAGACCAACACGAGAGTCCCGTGACTTGAAACACAAGACAATGCCACGAGGGAAAACCTTATCTACGCCTCCATCTTAATCAGAAAAAGATGGATTCGCATAAAACCTTGATAATTCAGAGACGCACCATCTCAACGGGGTAAAAATCATGAAAAGAAATCGATCCCACACCCAAAGCACAACTACGGAGACAATGGTACAACTCTAAAAATCAACCATCAAACAGTTCAACACCAGGAATCGAAGGAAAGCCCAAAATTAAAACAAAAAGAAACTAAAAAGGAGCCCTATAAGGCAGTGTAGAACCCCAAAAAAACGCGTCGAGAGAAAAGAAACCCTAAAAGACACGCATGTGAGGAAAAACTCCTCCCAAAGCTAGGGTTACAGAGGGGAAATTTCGGGGGATTGGAAAGCGAAACAGAGAGAGGGGAGAAACTAACCCTAGAGTTAGCGCGAGGCAGTGATTGACGAGGATACCGAAACGCAACCGTTTCAATAACCGCCCCGACGTAGCAGCGGTATTGGCAATTGCACGAATGCGGTTCAGAGGGAAGAGAAAGAAGAAGCCTTTGGGGACAAATAGTGAAGTGCGGTTTTGGTGACACCGGAATGGCGTTGATTGAGACAGACAGAGAGTGTGAAAATAGAAAATAGGGTTTTGTTTGTGCGCAGTGCGGGTGAAGAGAGTGCGATGTGGTGTGAGAGAACAAGCGAAGGTATAATTTCAGTTAGTTTGGGATACTCAGGATGAAACGTATGAACAACAGTCTCTTCTTCTAAATGTTATAACAAATCAAATTAAGGATATTAACATTAATGCTAAAATAAATGTGCATTATTTATTTAATGTTTTTTCTCTCTCTTTCTTAATTTCTGACGTTTCATTCTCCCGATTAAATATTTAAATTTCCAACCCTGTCCCTCAATGCTGATCTTCTTTGAACCTTCTTTTTTTTTTTTTTGGTAAATATCTTTTTGTTTTTTATTTGTGTTTTTCTTTATTTTATTTTTTTGGTAACTGTTTTTTTTTTTTTTATTTGAATCCCTGAAACACGATGAATGGTCTACGGTTTTTTTTTTTTTTGACAAAAGACGAACGGTGTAGGTGAGGCATCCACAGCAACAACGCTTCTCATTCTTCCATTAGATTTGAATGTTTTGAAAATTGAGTTTCTCACCTAACAGACACTGGTCTATCTTTATTTCCTCATATATATCGTTTTATAAATGATATGAATAGTACAGTATCACAAGAATATTGTGTGTGCAAGAGAAAATGATTTTTCTTTGTTCCTAAGTATTTTGTACGAGTATTTTCAAATTTAATAATTATATAAAAATATTTAGGAACAGTTAAAATTAATAATAGACTATGCATTCTCATTTTAAATCATATTAAACAATAAATTTTAAAAAAATAACGTTAAATAAATATGTATGCTTAGTTTAAAAATTTATTTTGAAAGAATAAAAAAATAAAGGCATCTGATACTATTTAAAGAAAAAAAATAGAGTCAATAAAAAAAATTCTAATTAAATATATGAAAATTTTAAGTTTTATTGTGACTACTTTTAAATATTTGATTGAATCTTATCCATTATTTATTTGTTACACCAAATATTATGTAATCAAATTCTTATCAATATCTTATTATATCTTTTGAGCATAGATTATATGTAGCTTTTATTGGAGACAAGTGAAATGATTAAGGGTATAAAATTCATCCTTTAAGTAGTTAACAAATTATATATTTAAATTCGAGATTTCTATTTAAGTTAATAATAAATTTGCACTAATTAATTGATGCATTCAATCATAATTTATCATATTTTATTTTTATTTTTAAATTAATTTTTAATATTTTTAAACAAATATTAATAATTAAAATTAATTTTATATCATGATTTAAAATATGATTTTTATACTTAGAATATTTATTTATTGTAAATTTAAAATATAATTTATATTAATTGTAATATAATTTATTATAGTATATTTATTTACTATGAAATCTAGTTATATAAATAAAATATTTATCTTGTCATTCTTATGAATTCTAAAAAAATGGTTCAAGGTGTTATTTTCTCTATAAACACAAGTGGATAATTTAAGTCTCAAGATAAAGGTGGTGACACTTCTTTTTTTTTCATATATAGTTATAGGTAACCGAGAATGTGTATACAATGACTAAGAGTTGATCTTTATTGGGAAAAACATTGTTCATATTAAATACGAAGAAGATTGAAACTTATGGTTTATTTGGGGAATTCTTAATGATTTTTGTGTGTCATGAAAAAATGAGTTGGTTGTCAAATTACTTGGCAAAATTATTGACTTTTCAATAATGCAAGATATACTAACTTAGTTATCAAAGATGCTTGGAGTCTTTGAAATTATGAATATTAACAACTTTTTTTTTGTTAAGTTTAATGAAAAGGGATAACCATCGTCAGGTAATGGAGGAAATCATGTGAATGATCTTTAATTGATACTTTATTGTGCAAACATAAACATCCTTAACCCTTTTTTTCATATTTATCCATCATACTTCATATGCTTGATGTTGTATGAAACATTGTGTTGTTTTGACTCTCAAAGAGAGCAAAGTTATGCATTTTATCTTAAAAGAGGCAATGCATGTTTAGTTATGAGAAAAGGTTTGACTTAATGGTACAAATTTGAATACAAGGGTTTACACTTACTTTGTGTTGCATGTGGTTGTTATGGATAGCTAACCTGCAAATATAAGTCTAAACAAATTTTTATGATGCCACAATCTTAGTCTAAACTTCTGCTGCATCATAATAGCCAAATTACGAGTCACACATTATTGCATAACCAATAAAGAAGGTGACTTCAATTGTTGAAATTTCACTCTAATCATAATTAAGGAACACTAATAATTGTAACAACAAACCAATCACGGAGATAACAAATTTTGAGCAATTACGTAGTGAATGATTAATTGTGCGATGTAATAATAAGAAGAAATCAAAAGTTTCCAAGTTTGTAAAAAATATCTCCAACATTAATAATGATAAGAAAGAAAAACATAATTCTAACAAATCATCTGCTATAAATGATATAACGCATTCTAGGTCACCTTATAGAGGTTAACAAGCTTTGAATAAAGACAAATCAATAAATTTCACATAATCAAATGTTCACGTGACCTAACAAAAAACAAAAAAGACAAGGAAAGATAATGAATGACATGTGAATCATTTGATTTCCAATTAAATAAAATCAACAACTATGTAACCTACTAATAAAGCTAGTTTGTCATTAATAAAACACCCTCAACTATAGTTACAAATAACAATATGTCAATTGTTTACGACATTAGTTAAGAAATGAAATCCATCATCAACATGATTCTAGTTTATGGCTCGAGGTTCATTTTTCTTGATGAGGTTGAGGGTAATAATCATATTGGTATGATTCAAATTGATACCAATAGATTAAAGTCTCCAAAAATTTTAAATGGTCATTTATTGTTTGTGAATTCAATAGTTTGAAGGATTTTTTTTTTAAATTTACTTATATAGTACCAAAGTTGTAAAATAAAACAACAATATTATTATTTAACAATATTACAAGAAAACAAAATAACATACTTGCACTAATGTGCTTAAGGATGGCAAAAGAACCCACATTTGTAGGTAAAACTTGTTGTGAGTTAAAAATTAATAACTTAATGAATACTTATAAATGAGGTGGGGAGGGTGGGGATTGATAGTAAGACATTAATATTTGTGAGTAGTTTAAAATTACTTAATGCCCTTAATATATTTAAAGGAAGTTACTTTAATCAGTTTTTAATACAAATGCATATTTCAAAAATATTTATTTTTAATATAAATGTATGTTTTAAAATTATTTATTTTTTATTATATTTTACTTTTTTGAAAAATATGTTTTAACAAACATTCACACATACCCATAAATACTCAACAATTTTGTAAACATATGTTTGATGGATACTTGTAAGAGTGTAAGCAAGTAAATGGAGCATACCTCCTTCACCTATTCACCATCCCTAAGTGCATTGCATCTCTTAGACCATAAGTCCTCAATAAATGATGTCGTATGTCATAGCTTGGTTCATCAATTTTGAAACAATATTGATCTATTGTATTGTTATATTTTTTAACTTAATAATCATTTTGTTTGTACAATACAAAAATTTATCTCAAATATTCATCCAAATAAATAATCAATTATAAGTTGCACAAATAAAAATACTAATATATGTATAAGAGTTTAATTTCATGTATTGTTAATTTAAGATATTTTATACTCTGAACCAATTAAAAATCATTGTAGGCATAAATTTTAAACTAATGATTATAAAAATCAACAAATTTATCATATACGATAATTTGTGGTTGAATGCCAATGTAAAAATTATGCATGTACTATTTCCTCAACGTTTAATCATGGTAGGTTTGACTTTTAAAATAGTTATTATAAAAGTCAACTAACTTATCATCAAGTGTTTTGATGTACATTAGTGACAAAAAGGTTTGAATCTAAAACCTTGAAAAAACTACTCAAACCTCCTAATCACTAAGTTGATCACCTTGACCCTAGTAGGTTCAAACTGATCGTACATGTCACATAACAGTATGCAATTATTTTGAGTTTTTATTTTATTGATACAAAGCATTTATCAACCTTGCCAATGACTAATATTTTGCTAAGGAATCTAACTTACCACCTTTGATGGAATTTTTTCTTTTGACCACACCTTTTTTTATCCATTACACTTTAAATCAAAATCTTACTAATTAATGGATCCAAGTTTAGTTTCACTTGAACCAATGATATGTTGGTAATCTATAATTAAATAATAGTATAAAAATGTATTGAATGTGATTTCAATATCTGAATGACTTGATATCTTGTATAAAAGTTACAAATTTAACTTCTTTAAACTTTACACTTTTACTTCAAAGCATAAAATGAATTGCATATATTATTAAATATTTTAATAATAAAAATATTTATAAGTTTATTTATAAAAAGCCATGTCTTCCATTATTCTACTTTGTATTTCATTTCTTGTCTTTCTCAATACCTAATATAAAATTGTAACCTGAGACACCACCAAATGTAACACTTAATCAACAACATTTTTTTTCTCCTAGTAAATTCTAAACCAAATTATAAAACCCCAAGTTTTTATCTTTGCTTAATTATCTCTAGTTTTATCTTTATGGAATTTTATCCACAACTTGAAAAGGTTATTTTCCATGATAGGATGGTTGTTCTTTAAAAGCACTAAATCTCATTTTTCTTTTTGAAATTCGCATATAGATGTGAATGGTGTAATTACTAATTATACTGAAAAATTGACAAAATTCGAAAGGGTTAATGTTGATGATGACAATGTTGTCCTTTTTATTTTTTTATTACCACCAATGATATAGTCATTAATTGCAACGACAAAAGTTTTTTGTCATGACTAATGTTAAAAATGAGATGTTGCATCATCATGCATTTGATGAGTAAGACGATATGAAAATTTGTAAAAGACGAAAGATGTTACAATTTTTTAGAAATAAAACTCAATGATAAATAATAACATATGCAAAGATAATGATATATGGACATTCGTCTATCACTAATTCCTATTTAACATTCTTTATTTATATCATTCTTTTTCTTATCTTACCATATCATATTACCTAACATAGTACATTTCTCTCTCTTCTATATCTTTTCTCTCAAAATGTCAAATAACATAAGAGTGTTCATGTATTTTCATCCAAATTTTAATGGGAAATATTAGTTCACTTTACAATATAAAACTTTTTAAAAAATACAATCCAAAAGTTATCTCACTCAAATTGCAGATGTAAGTTTTAACCAACTAGTTAGACTTAACCTAGTTACAAGCACTAGTTATTTTGAAATTAACCTTTTAAGATTTAATACAATGAAATATAATTTATGTATAATCATGTTCCTTAAATTTGTTATAAGAGATTCAATATTTAAGAGAAAAAGTAGTCACTTTACATATGATTTTGAAACTTGTAAAGAATGAATTATAAATATATAAACTATTTTTTGTTACAAAAGAATTAAACTCATACATGTATCTTTTTTCTATATTCATTTTGTTTCTTAAAAAATTATCAATTACTCTCACAAAAGTTGTTAAAAAACAACAATGTTGCAAATTATGTTTATCGTGCAAAATGCTTTTATTTTAATATTCTAATTTGTGTGTGTATATATACTTTTTATTTCACATTTATCCTTAAAAAATAGGTATTTAATAATTAATTTTCTAAAAATTAAACTACACAAAGAAAACATGGAATTAAGATTCAATTTATCTCTAGTTTAATTTAACTCACTATTAACAATAATTTATTTTTATCTTTTTTTATTCAAAATACAATTCTAGAAAAGGTGTGCACACATACATAAACTATTAGTATATTTAGTTACATATTTATCTAATTACAATACATATCTAGGAGAAGTTATAAGATGTAGTTCTACATCTTTGGCAAAATTGATATGAAATTTTTTTATTATGTGCATTTTGGTTATCAAGATGCATTGTGTATACATATGTGTGTGCATGTAATGTTGCAATATTAATTATAATTAATTTTCAATTTTGGAAAATGTCATGTTTAATATATTAATATTGGTCTTGAGTACAAAAAGAAAAGACATATATATTGGTTTAAAATATAAATAAATCTTAACTAATTTCATTATACTTTATGAAACTATTTTTAAAATATTATTTATTTAATTAATATTTTATTTGTAATGACGCATTTTTTATTCTTAATATCAAGTTTCAATGAAGGAAAATTTAGAAAAAATATATTTTTTTAAATAAGATTAGTAAAATTAAATGATATTAAATATTTTTCTTAATTAGCATAAATTATTATTTTTTACTTGTATTTGAGATCAAACATAGCATCAATTTAGTAATTCTACTGTCAATTCTTATGAAATAAATTAACTTTATAAAATTTAATATAATTAAATTTTATTTTAGAATTTAATTTTTTGTTTAATTTAGCCTTCTAGTTTTTTGTGTATGTATCACATTTGTCTTTTTATCAAATTTGGATTATAATGATTTTAAATTTTATTTTTAACTCACTAAAGTTAAAAGGTTGATTATCTTTTCTTCCATCTTTCTCATATTTTTCTCTTTAGTACTATGAAATCTTATACAATTTATCATTAATTCCCTCTTTTTCCTTCCATTGCTTGCGTCATTCACGGAATTTCAAATCTAATAGAATTTTCTTAACATCTTTCAAATCTTCACTTGTCTTTAAGTTTTTAGACTAAAGTTGTGATTTTATAGGAACACCCCAATAAATTATTGTCATGAAATCCAAACGTGTTTTCTTTTAGATAATTTTTCTCTTAGTTTTAAAGATAACAAACATGACATAAAATTCTTACATTTTGGCAAAGTTTTTTTTTTTTTTTTTTGCAGTATAAATTGTCTAACTTATTCATATGATGTATAAGCCACTTGATGTTTCCTAATATGCTTTAACTAATATATATTTTTTGTTAGCACGTCCCAAACTTCATTTGTCACACTTTATCGAATATTCTAAGCTTCAAGGTATTTTAATTACCAGTCATGTGATGTATCTTATAAGCTTAGAAGTTATAAACTTATCCATAAAAAAAAGAGATAAAGTTTATCAACTATCATATCTCAACGAATATGTCTAACACAAAAAGATAGCAAGCAAAATAGAGTTGCATAGTAAGTAAGAAAATGTAGACATAAATATGAAAAAAATATAATTGTTATGTAGACAAAATATAGAAATTGAAAAATATTATAATATCCTCATAAACTAGGAAATATATTTAATATAATATTTAATGCACCTCAATGTTCATTTTAAACTAGAGGGATAATTACTAAAATTCAACATTGTTCATAAAAGTCTCGAGAGTCTACAATTAACAAAGATTGGAGAGTTTAAAGAACTTGTATTTACTACATTCATTTATTTTTCAACCATTTAAAAAACATTATTTATAAACATTGTAAATATCTTGCGAGCATTTAAATTTTTATTTATTGAATCTTAATTTAAACAAATGACATTTTAAGGTTACTTGGTTATGTTCAAGCTTAAAAAAAAATTGTGAGCTTTAAGGGAAAAGAATGTTAGGTTAAAATATAGAGAAACAAATGAAAAAATAAATAAGTGTTTAATTGCCTGAAAAGGCAAGGTGAAAAAAAATACTTGTAATTATGTAAAACAAAGTTATTATAAATTTGTGTTAATATAAGTCTTAATTGTTGCCAATAACTATATATAGTTTTAAATTGTAAGACAAATTAATATAAATAAGTGTATCTTTTTTCTTTTCTCATATGTTGTTTATCCCTACTAATATAGAGGGAGTTGATTATGTGAGGAATAATTTTATTTAAATAACAAGTTTCATAAAAATTATACTTTAAAATAATATGTTTGACTTGTCTTATAAAACTTGTTCAAATTTACAAATTGTTTCATTTGATGTTTTCAACATGTTTTTTTAAAATGTGATTTTTTTAAATACAAATTAATACATCTTAATTATTTGTTTTTTTTATATAATAATCAAGTCTATAATAAAAAATAGTGCACATTTAACACGGTGAAAAAATATTTCATCAACGAAAAAATAATAGCTCATCGAGCTTGTCATTGTTGTTGCATCTACACTTGGGCATTTTATGTTGTTAAACATAATTGCATCAAGTCAAATAATTTTTCTAACATGCATTAGTTCATCATGTCACAAAAGAACACCTTTTATGTTGTATGGTTTATTTTTCAATTCTCGGGAAAGGGTAGAAAATTGGGAAAGAGGTTTTTTTTTTTTTACAATAGACAATCAGGAAGGTTAATCAAGTTGTATAATTATAGTAACAACTTAAAAAGAGAAAAAAAAAGTTTGCGACAAGATTTAAGTAAATTAACATTGAAATCTAACATTATTGTAATGTTGACAAGGATTTATGTATATTGTAGCCATGAATTTATTGGTTCAATCTCACTAATTGACATTTATTTCTTTCAAAGGTTATTTTGGTTAAACAAAAAAATTAATACAAAATTTAATTAACCAAGAATTGAACCCAAATAATTAATTAACCAAGAAGATTAATTGAATTGTATGATTATACTAACGACTTAAAAAGAGAAAAAAAAATCCGACAAAATTTAAGTAAATTTACAGTAAAATTTAACACTATTGTAATATTGATAAGGTCTAGTATGCTTAACCCTATCATATCATGCATGATACATTAATTTTTACAACAATCAGACATAACAATAAAAAAATTAACAATAAAGATTTCAAGAAGAAAACTGATAACAACATTTTGATTTATGTATAATGTAGGTATGAATTTGTTGATTTGATTCCACTAATTATTATTTTTTTAAAAAAATTATTTTGGTTAAAAAAAAGTATGCAAAATTTAATTAACTAGGAGTCGAATCCAAATGGTAGATTATATTTGGATTTGAAACTATTTCATTATCCCCGATAAATTACAATTTCATAATTGTAAATGATTTATGGTATTTATATATGTTATCAAATATGTTTAATTATATTTAAAAATAATTATGAATTATTTAATAAATTTTAATATTAAATTATTTTTCTGTTATGTTAAATTAAAAATAAAATAAACAAGTCTTACATACAATTATTTAATAAATAATAACTCTAAATTTTCAATTTTAATGTATGTAAAATATTTAACTTCATGTTACATGTTCAAATAAATCCTAAATGTTAAACATATAATTTAACAAAATAAAAAATAATTTAAATACATCAAAATTTATCAAATAGTTCATAATAATTAATCATATTTGATAATGTATATAATCACTGCAAATCATTTATGACTAAGAAATTGTAATTTATTGGTGGTACCGTGGTAGTTTTCAGTTCAGGTGTAATCCGCTATTTGGGTTTGACTTCTAGCTAATTAAATTTTGTGTTATTTTTTTTCTTTTTCTTTTTTTACTAAAATAAGCTTTAAAAAGAAATAAATAATAATAATTGGAATCTAATTAACGAACCCACTACACCACATGTTTAAAATGAGTTTACTTTCGCTTACCTCCTCAAGATCTTTACCATCAATTTTCTTATTATTATATCTGATAGTTATAAAAACTCTCCCACCGTGCATGGTATGATGGGGTTACACACGCTAGACCTCCCTCATGTTCACAAAACAAAGACACATAACATAAAAAAATGTTATTTTAAATTAGTATTCTTATAATATTGATTAAAAAATTCCTAACAAACAAATTAGATTTAAATATTTTTTTTATTTTTATAAAATATGACATTTTTATTTTATTTTTTATTTTTTTAAAATTTTAATAATTTTAATTTTAGTTTATTTTTTAAATAATAATATATTAACTATTTTGATAATTTAATAATTTATCATGTGTTATTAAATTTTTATTTATTTAAAATAATTAATTGTATTAAATAAGTTAATAAAATATTTAAAAATATTATTTTATAAAAAATTATATGTCTCGTTATTACATTATTTTACGTGATAAGTCAAATAATTACTAATATTATTATG